>CAKALU010051894.1:0-50056 GCA_916700995.1 Hozukius guyotensis | reverse complement strand
CTATATTCAGTTTTAACAGTTTTCTTCATCTCCTTGTATTTTTATATCTGGTATATTTTTTTGTACTTTGTACTTTGCACTACTAACTTTTTTACTGCCTTTTTACTAACATGTTTTGCACTATGGAACTGTGATGCTGGAAACTTGAATTTCCCTCGGGGTCAATAAAGTTACTATCTATCTATCTATCTATCTATCTATCTATCTATCTATCTATCTATATACTTCAATCATAATGTTCTAAACCCTTTTTAAACCTCTTTTACAATTTTTTTTTTTAAATAATTAATTAATTAATGTTTATTTCTAATTTATGACTAGAACAACTTGACACACAGTGCTGAGCTGCAATCTCCCCCTAAAGAACTCCTGTACCCCCCCAAAAAAGACAAAAACTGGTCTATTGTGGGTCTCAGACATGGTCTCAGAGGGTTAATAGGAAATAAGGGGCTAGGTTCAAAACCACAAATATCTGCCCCACACCATGATGCTTTTGGCCATATAGGTTAAAGGCCCACATAAAATGTTTTATGTGAAATGAATTGATGTAAATATAAGATAAGATAAGATAAGATATTTCTATATTAGTCCCGCAGTGGGGAAATTTGCAGTATACAGCAGCAAAGGGGATAGTGCAAAAAACAAGATGCATCAGCTAACACAGTAAAAAAAAGAGCTGAACGAAGTATAACAAAATATGAACCATTTAAATAGAAGGAAGTATAAAAATAGGAGCAGTATATGCAGTATTAACAATAATCAGACTATTAACAAAATTGCACAATATGTAGAAATGAATGATGTCTAACTGCAAAATAGTGACAATTATTGAGCACATGACTACACATATGAAAAACATTTCGAGAGGATAATGTTATGTAAAATATGTGTCAGACAGAAGAGCAGTGGACCTCAACCAGCTGCAGCGAATCAGTGAACTTCACTCTCTCCAGTCTTTAACATGACTCAGCAGACAGACGGGTGGAAGTTACTAAACGTGACTCAGCAGCTTTTCCTCCACTCTGTTTACTTCAGACCTGTGACCGACATGAAGACAGTGAGTTTACACAAAGCCCTCGGCGAAAAAGATGAAGGTTTTTATTTGAGGTTGTTAGCTACATGTTTGCTCGTTGTTCCAGATGTATCATACAGTAAAGTTTACATAAGTTAACGTTAGTTTTTAGCCATAACGTTTGAGTCAACTGTCGCTGTAACCTGGAAACGTCAACGACAGACTTTGACTTTTGGCGACACGTAACATGAACTAGATAAATAACAGCCGGTCATAAACTCACAGCCTTTTAGCTTTCATTAGTTTTCATTTGTTGAAGATAAAAAAAGTGACTCAACCAGTTTTATCAGACCCATTTCATTTAAGAGCCGCCATTAAAGCCCTGTTACTAGGCAACGTTAAGTTAACCGTCAACCGTTATTGTTTTTAGACACTGACAATAAGTCAGCTACTCTCTATTTTGCTTACTTTGGCATTACCACAGTCCTGTTGAGTCAATTGCAATAATGTTAATGATTCACTCACTTACCAAGTGTCAGTGCCCTACTTCTAGCAAAGTCACACATTTTGAATTAGCAGAATACTTTCAGTTAACCCTCTGAGACCCACAATAGACCAGTTTTTGTCTTTCTTAGGAGACTGGAGAGAGTGAAGTTCACTGATTGGCTGCAGCTGGTTGAGGTCGACTGCTCTTCTGTCTGTCTGACACATATTTTACATAACATTATCCTCTCGAAATGTTTTTCATATTTGTTGTTATGTGCTCAATAATATTCACTATTTTGCAGTTAGACATCATGAATTTCTGTATATTTACATCAATTAATTTCACATTAAACATTTTATGTGGGCCTTTTAGCCTACATGGCCAAAAGCATGGTGTGGGGCTGATTTTTGTGATTTTGAACCTAGCCCCTTATTTCAGATTAACCCTCTGAGACCATGTCTGAGACCCACAATAGACCAGTTTTTGTCTTTTTTAGGGGGGTACAGGGGGTCTTTAGGGGGAGATAGCAGGTCAACAGTGGATGTCACATAGAAGTGGTGTACTTCATCTGAAAGCTGGAAACCTGAAGATTACTGTGTGTCAAGTTGTTCTAGTCATAAATCAGAAATAAACTAATTAATTTTTTTTTTTTTTAATTTAAATTGTAAAAGTGTATAAGGGTTTAGAACATTATGATAGAAGTATATGATGGCCATTCTCATGCTCTATTATGTCTCATCAGTTGTTGCAGCAATTTTTGGGTTGATACCATTTGTCACACAGCTTTGGTGCTAAATTTAACCATTTTTTACCAATCGAGAACTGATAAAAAAATGATGAATAATCCCTCCAAAATACCACATTAAGACACCAAGACCTTGAGGAACACCATAGAAAAAGCCATGCTGTGATTTGGTATCAAAAACTTTTGACATTTTGAGATTTCTGGAAGAATTGCATTTTTTGGATATTGGATGGCGAGCACTTTTGTTGTGGAAACTGCTCAGAAACTCAGAAAGTTTCATGAGGCTGTGATTATCCTAGAGGTTACCACAGGTAATTTTATACAGTGAGGTCAAATTACAAAAAATGTTCTCACTACAATGAAATGGCTACTATGGGGACTAACATCATCACACATGAATACAGTTGGGCTCATTGGTTCCACAAGAGTCTCAGCTTTACAGTGATACCCAATTTATGTACTTCTAAGACTGTTTAGGGACCCCAGTATGCAGAAATATTCAAACATGTAATTTTTATAATAGGCAAAAATAACACATTTATACTGCATGCAAAAAAACAGCATAGTTTTGCCCGAAACTGCATGTGATTATCATAAAGTGGGCATGTCTGTAAAGGGTAGACTCGTGGGTACCCATAGAACCCATTTTCAGTCACATATCTTGAGGTCAGAGGTCAAGGGACCCCTTTGAAATTGGCCATGCCAGTTTTTCCTCGCCAAAATTTAGCCCAACTTTGAAGCGTTATTTAGCCTCTTTCCCGACAAGCTAGCATGTACTGTCACTCAAGCTCTAAAACTGAACCTGCTACAGCCTCTGAAAGATAGTAAAGTCGGTCGGGATTGACCTGCAGGTCTCACCGCTAATCCTCCTTTTTTGGTCTGACATAAATCTTGACAACAAATTAAAATGTTGCCAGACACAGCATCTAAATAAAGCACGTTTTATAATGAAATGGTCTTTAACTCATACTGTAACTGAATTATTTCTGTTACACTTTATTCTTCCTTTCGATCACAACTGGAGCTCATACTTTTATTGCTGTTGAACGTCTGTCTGTCTCATTCCTGACTGTGCAGATGGATGGTGATGGTGAAGCGGGCCCAGTGAGTGGAGGCAGCCAGAGAGAGAAGAAAGACTTAACGATGGATGTGGAGGAGCTGGAGGAACCAGATTCAGATTGTGAGGGATGTAGGACCAAGAGGCTTTACAAGGTGGACTCTGGGCTTGCACTGGTAGTTTAGAGGAACAAGAAATAAAGTTTTTCAAATGATCTTTCCTCTGCAGCAGAGTAGCAGTTGTGATTAGGAGTGTGACAAATAATTAGGGCCGTCTTCGACCAAAGAAATTCTTGGTCGACTAACACTCATACGATTTTGTCGACTAATTGATTAGTTGATTTTAGATCTGTAAAACTGTGTTTCTCCACAAAGAATCACACAAAAGCAAGAAATCCTAGCCTACTAAGACCAAAACGACTGGGCAGCCCTACAAATAATGCATATAATATACTCTGATATGGTCTCGTGGCATATGTTATTGATACATTGGCATCAATATTGTGCTCTGTTGTGATTCAATGTCATAAATACAGATAAAATAAATACAGTGTATATGATTGATTGAAGATTGGTCCCTGGAATTAGATGTATGTTTTCTTAATCGGTTACACAGTTTTATAGATATATGTCTTGCGATATATTATATACTGCAAAGTTGTTGTTTTTTGGATGTTGTGATTCATTTGAATTCCCCATGTGTGATAGCTTTTTATTCACCTTTTTTCACCTTTTTCAGGAACCAGAAGGCTTGCTCAACAAGAAAAGGAAACACTCTGGTAAGGTAACTGTGTGCATTCAGCATGCATCAGCTGTGTACATGGCTGAAGAGGTTTTGATATTGTAACTCTCACAAATCCATCATGGCTGTAATACAGTATGTCTCAGTGGTAAATGCTGAGCAAATTTCAGCTAATGACCAATCATATGACCACAATGCAATCTAAGCACTTTATAAGATGACGATATGGTTAACGGCATCTATTGCTTAATATGAATACGTGACATATTGCAGGTAGTAGTGGAGTTGAGTCATCTGGCTTCCTTCCTGCTTATCCAATCTGTGACCCACAAGACAGATGGGAAGAAAGAGGAGGAGAAGAGGTGAGAGAACAGATGAGATGAAATATATTTTACTCTGTCAGGTTAAATCTATCTATGGGTGTTAATATTGTAAGAACTCATTTAAACTGCCTGTAATTTCATCCCTTCCATACCGACTCATGACTAATGTGTGAACTCTGTCTTCCAGGATATCCAACACAAGTTGTTGCATTCATGTTGCACAGCAGAGGACAGCATTGATCAGGTAATCATCCTGTATGTTCAGTTTATTTCTACTTTCACTTCTACTCATCATCATTTTTCTGTTTCTCCCAGGCAAGTCCAAGCTCCATGTTAGAGTACTGGGTGCACAGCATGGCAGACTGTCCTGTAACCAGGACTATCATCACCCCTCCTGCCACTCCAGTAACTCGCAAGCCTCGTCCATTCATACCTGTTCCTAGTTCAGTTACAGCTATGGCTTCTACCGTGAGCTCTGTAGTTAACCCCATGGTGTCCAGCCCCATGACTGACACCTGTAGTCCCATTAGTTCTATGTGCAACCCCACCAGTTCAGCCTGGGACACTCTCAGATCCACATCCAGGAGTCCTGGCTGCTCCGGCCGGGATCCTGTCAGTGCTGCAGCTCACCTGCACCTGTTGGGAGAATCCTTGTCCCTGATTGGACACCATCTTCAGGAGACAGATGTGAGTACTTTCAGTGTAGAAAAAACAATTTTTTCATTAAATACTGGTCTGGGATGCTTTCTTATCGCGAGTGTATTACCTAGATCAGTGGTTCTCAAACTTTTTTTTATAATGAACCCCCTTTAAAATATTTTTTCAGCCAAGTACACTGCAAAACATCACATTACAAACGTAATCGTGAACGTGATTGCATATGTTGCGCAGTTGACAGTGTACAGCAGTTAACGATTGCATTGAAAATAAGAATACTTAATATAAAATGTGGTTTGTTGAACTTACATTGACGTTTTTTCTTGAACTTATTATAGTATAATTATTTTAGGAATCATGCATGACTGATATTTCTTCTAACATTTTTAAAAAATCGCACCTACCCACTGCGTTACTTCAAATTGCCTCTAGGGACTCTCATACCCCCATTTGAGAAACACTGGCATGGATAATAAAGCAGAAGTACCTTCAGAATTTGATTTCATATTTTTTATCTTTTAAATCAGGATGTAACCCCACTGAACTGTTGCCTCATGATGAACCCAGAGTGTTGCGTGATCTTCATCTTTACTATTTACCTTTTACAGATTAGGGGTGTTATGCCTGTCTGGCACAGTAGCTGAGCAAATTACTGCATATTTTAGAATAAATGCAACAAATGGAGATTAGTCAATACAGTTCAGAGTTAACCAGACTAAATTACCACTGGCACAATATCTTGTGATAGAAAAATGTGACAATATGCATCCTGGAGCTGAAAAATGTACCAAAACATTAAACTAATTCTGATTCTAATTCTGAGTCCCAGAAGGTACCTGTTGTTTTAATTTATGTATATTAAAAGAAAAAAAGTTGTTAATTTTCTGTTGCACTTGTCTACCAGGTGTGCATTTAGATTAAATTGTATCTACATATAGTAGAAACAAAAGCCACAGGCCACAATTACATTACATACGTCTATAGTGTGAACAGTCTCTGAATATTTGCATTTGGTTTTGTGGCTCAGGACCCAAACCAAGTGAAGAAACTGCTCTTCATCCAGCCCCCTTTTTAAAAATATTTTCATTAATTATTGAGATTATATTATGTGTAGTTAAAATATATATGTGTATAAAACTCAAGGAAAGCGTTAAACTTTTTTTTTCACATTTATGCTCAAGGAGGAAAATGAGGAAACTACAGAAATGATTTGTTTATATTAACATATGTTGTATGGTACTGAAGGAGGTAAATATAATCAAAGCTGTTTTCACATACAAGATTTTGAAAATGAACAACACTAATTTGTACAAAAAAAGGTATTTTAGGAAAAGTTGAAGGGGAGATATGAGTTATTGAATTAAAGTTTTGCTACATTAATCTGTCCACCCACTAACTGACTACAGGAACAAGAAGGGCAGGTTTCATTTAGCCTCAACAGAACATAAAGCATGTACACTGCATTAATAGGTGATAATTGCTTCTCTTTATCTCTCTGCAGAAAATGGTGAGCATGTCGAGCAGCTCGTCTCTGCTCTTGGACTCTCTGCTGTGCGCCCTGGCTCCTCTACTCTGCCTCACCGCACAGATACCAGAGCTGAGGAGCAGCACGCAACACACACTGGTGAGAGATGCAGCCACACCACATACTTTACACTCTGTTTACATACACATGACTGAAGTGATTGTTCTGTCAGTATGTTACGTGTTGAGGAGGCAACACCTGTTTTTATCATTATTCTTTAAGGCCTCCACTCTGGAAAACATTTCCTATGTGATGCCCGGCTTGTGAGTGATGATGAAGACCCCGCTAACCGCACACAGCACGGTCTAATATGCTGAAAGACACTAGAGGTTAACTTACACTTAACTGTATAACACTGTTAACACAAGAATATTTGTTTGCACTATAAAAATTATTTTAGTTTTGTCACAAATATGCAAGTTTACTTTAAAATGTTGGGTTACTTTCTCATATTGGTTGATCAATTAAAAGATGTCAAGATTGAATTATTTAACTTTTTTACTGACTAAAAACCATAAACTATAGTGAGAAGTAGACGTAGTCACCGTGACATCACCCATTGGTTTGTGGACTGCCGTTTTGAAACATTGAGTTTGAAATTTTGGCCGTTGCCATTTTTGTTTTTGGCCGTCGCCTTGTTGGTTCTTTGCAACCAGAAATTACACGAGAGGGTGGAGCTAAGCACAACCAAGCGCTGAATATAACATTTTCAGGCGACCAAATTATAATTAACTTTCATGAACTGAAAACACTGTGAAAGAGTTAAAGTTCTATGATGAAAACTCAGACAATTCACAGACCCGACAACGCCGTGGTAGCGACCTGTCAATCACAAGGTAGCCACGCCCTAAAGCATCCCCTGCTTTATGGTCTATTTGACTCTAAATGGGACCATAATTTACTAAATGAACATCATGCTGTGTTGAAGACGACTTGAAGCTAGCAATTGAGACCATAAACTCATGTTTACAATGTTTACTGAGGTAATAAATCAAGTGAGAAGGTGGCTCATTCTCTCATAGACTTCTATACAGTCTGATTTGTTTTTTGCAACCAGAGGAAGCGCCCCCTGCTGGCTGTTAGAAAGAATGCAAGTTTAAGGCACTACCACATTGGCTTCACTTCTCAGACCCGGAGGTAACCTACTGCTAAAACACATTTCTCTGTATCACTGAACACATTAAAAGTGTCAATTTCTATTCGCAGTGGAGTTGATCAGGCGTCACATATAGTTACTACATAGTTTCTTACATGTTCTTGGATTTATACAGAAATATAAAAGTTGGAGAAGCTACAAATTCAGAGTTCATTTTAAGGATTATAACTGTATCTTTAGCGACTATGATGATACATTTGATTGCATATGACCAGGTGGTCACAGAAATCTCCATTTCATATCTAATATATTCAAATGTTGCTCACAGATTATGGGATGTGTGCATCCAAACCTGCAATACTGCAACTGCAACTCATGGCAAACTAAATATATTCTTAGAGTAATTTAAATTTAAGTTTTACAAATGACTAATCATTCAACACGTGATCATATTTTTTTTATGTATAATACAAAAGGCACAGGCTCTAAAGAATTGAAGCTTGAGGCTTCCAGGGTTTCATACACTATATAGGATGAAGAGTATACTATATAAGATGAAAATGTAAAGTACTGTTTTGTGAACGCCCATCCGTAAGACACACAACACAAGCACAGTGAAGTTCTGTCATGTCTGTCTGTGACATATATTTTCAGGCATACTTTACCAGTGATTAACCTTAACGACTTAAAGCCTGAAGGAGAAGCTTATTTGACAGGCATCCATGAGTTTTGACACATCATTGGGTGTGGTAGGTAAAAGTAAGGTGGGATGATTCACATGTGCCCAGAGATAAACCACCTCCGCCCCATCTTGGAATGCTTAGCAGCCTGGAGACAAACAAAGCTGTTGTGCACGGAATAATATACTTGTGAGTGTGTTTGTGTGTGCATGTGTTCAAAGTTGGGAGTGGTGAGACGAGCACCTCCCTGAGACTGCAGCTCTCACCTGCGTAGGCAGCTTTTAGTCGTCGACACGTACTGAAGTTGTCTGGATGAGAGACATAATTCAGTGACTGCTGAACAAACGGAGCACACAGAGAAGACGATACATGAACACAGCTTAAAAGTCCTCACACGAGTGAGTATGTCATCTGTTTACTAAACTAAGTACTAGTTATCTGGATATTAAAGTGGGGGTTTAACTGACGCAACAAATTGTAGGTTATTAGTAATCATACAAATGGTTGTCAGTGTTATGTGAGCTTTGAATAGACAAAACAACTAGTGTCTGTACTCTTTACTTTTAGTATTAGTTTAGTGCCAAGTTTGAATTTCACTTTAGTGTTAGATGTGTACAGTTCTTATGAAATACTTCACTACTGCACTAATGCCATGTGTTCAGTCCTTATTTCTGTGTGCATTTATAAGCGGCTATGTTTTGTGCATGTTTTTGTATATGAGTCAACATATAAAAGTCCTGGTAGAATGTAGTTGGACAGGACTGGCAAGGTGTGGCGTATCATGCACTCAAAGAAAAGAAGGATGCAGTTAGCAAAGGAAGAAAGGTTTCAGTGAAATGAAAGCTTCATGTAAGAGCACACAGCTATTACCAATAAGCTTAGTTCTTCTTGTTAACTCATGCACAACAAGGGAGAGGATGGAGGGAATATGTAGGAGAGAAAGGTGCTGCTCAAAGGAAACTAAAAACCGTGTTCTTGTGTGTATTGGACACAAACAATCCGATGAAACACGTCATAAGTCATCGCAACTTTCACATGTTTGTTTAGACATCACTCATCTTGTTCACTTGTCAGATGTCACTTTGGGTGACTAAACTCCGACCCAACCTGTCCAATTCTGCTTTTCCAGTTTTATTTGCATGTGGTTTCATCTTCTAAAAGTCAAATATTTGACATGAACACACGTATGAACACAACACACCTTTTGTTTTTGGTTGGTTGGTGTAACTTCCTGCTAAATAGAACCAGTAATCTTTGGTACTGAATTACATCCACAAAGCACATTTGACCCCCTTCCTCTTCCTTTCTCTCTCTCCAGCCATGAGTGAACACTTGAGCGGGAGCTACTACGGGTCCTCGCCCCCAGAGCTGAGACTCGCTCTTCTGGGAAACATTGGATGTGGAAAGACGTCTTCTGGGGACACTATCCTGGGCCAGCTGTCCCGCGTCTCTACCGATGCCTCCAGGAGCAGCCAGCTGCGACAGGGCATCTCTGAGGGCAGGAGCCTGACTGTGATGGAGGCGCCGAGATGGTACTGGACCGGCGGCAAGATGGAGGACAGTGTCAGGATGGAGACGCAGCGAGGGATGACGCTGGTAGCGCCGGGCCCACATGCAATTTTGCTGCTGGTGCCTGTTAGCCAATTCACAGAGGTTGGTTGTAGTCTTGGTTTGCTTTTGGCATTATTTTTCATTTACTCATGCACATCTTTTTGGTAGTTAAAAGTAAAAGACATTCTTTTGATTTACATTCCTCTGTCTCTTAATATATTTATTCTTATTTGTTTATTCTTTTGAAAATTGGTTTGGGTATTAGTAAAGTACAGTGAACAATATGTTGGTATACAAAGTGCATACGTTTTTACCCTGACTTTTGTAAGTTGGCAGTGTATTAAGCAATTACAGTCCTAATATTAGCGTCTTCCTCTTTCGCTGATTTTCCCAGATGGAGGGTCGTGTGCCTGCAGAGCTGGAGGAGGTGTTTGGGGACGAGGTGCTGGATCACACCCTGGTCCTGCTGACCTGTGGGGATTACTTGATGGGAAGAACAGCGGAGGTATTAGAGTTGTACACGCAGTCTCTGTGGTGTGCTGAGATATGCATTTCAAGTCCTCTTATTTTTAGTATCTTTAAAGTGTACACTTTGGTACCCTGAAATTCAAATTGAGCTTTTGTATAAACTAGTTTTCCAGTCTTGTGACACACTGAAACAATTCGTCAAAACTTTTCAGGTTAGGTTTTCTAAACTAATTTTAAAAATTTTTAAGTGTTTCCTCACCATTCACCGTGTCCCAATGTGCACTATCAGCTGCTGTTTTTATAAGAGCAGGAGACAGCACTAACTCATTGCAAATTGTTTTCAACAGGAATACCTGCAGAAAGAACACCCAGGCCTGAGGCAGATAATTGAGCGCTGTGGGGGGAGGTACCATGTCATCAATAATCGTCAGCGGCAGGACAGGGAGCAGGTCCAGGAGCTGCTGGAGAAGGTGAGACGTCGGCGTAGAGAATAATTAACACAACAGCATCAAGAGTGGAGTTTGTTAACAGCTTCTCTGTTTTCATACTGATCAGTTTGGGTGTGTACTTAAAAACACTTGAAATGAGGTACAGTAGATTTTGTCATTTTGTCAAGCACTTTTTAAAATCCTCAAAGTGAAATTCAGTTTTTTCGCATACTGCACGTGGTAGAGTTTTTTTTGTTTTGTCTGAGAAGGTAACTGAACATGTTTTTCCCAGCAACGCCCTGTTTCACACTCTTATATCACACCCAGCCGTAGTCGAGACAGGTATTAATATTAGGCTGATTGCATTGTAACTCTTGACTGACATGAGAATTGATTCCACAATTGAGATTAACTGCAGGAAGTATAAAAGGTGACTGTGAAATTGTAAATGTGAGTGTGGGGGAAATTTCCTAAATGTATTGTTTATCTATTTATGTAACAGGTGGACAATATGGTGAAGACAAACGGGGTATACTACATGAAAACAGCCCAGGAGAGAGAGCTGGAGAAACGAGTGCGAGACCGAAAGCGAGAACTTATGGAAAGTTACAGAGCTCAGAAGGAGGAGAGAATGCACATCTCAAACACAGAAACACGGAGGAGTAGCGATAGAGGAGAGGAGTACAGCACCGCCTCAGAGAGGACGAGGAGAGAAGAGAGGGATGAGGTGGAGGGAAGTGTGGGTGTGAGCCAAAGATCTAACGGGCTTCATTCAACTACAGCTCCAAAGGAACAGTCATATTCAGAGCCGCATGACAACATGCGGGTGAACAGGCCGCCCAGTTTCAGACTAAACGCAGGTAAATAAATGCATTTTTGTACCCAATGTTGTTCTACATCACAATGTCATGTCAAATAAAGGATCAAAAGTGAATGTGAGCAAAAAAAGAGGACTCATATTTACTGTTTTTCCTCCTGTAGATGGAGCTGTACTCTCACAAATGTCTGAGCAAATGTCTCCGAAAGTGGTCACTACTTGTGAGTCACAATGTCACTTAAAAGTGCACTCCTATGATGTTAGATGTTTCAAATAACTGTAATTGTCCATATTAAACTCCAAATATCATCTGATTGTTTTCAGTTCACCACAGAATGAACAGCTTTGAAGAGAAATCCCCTGAGGCATCTCCAAACCCCTCTCCTCATTCCCCCGTCTTCACCTCTTTCTCCTCCTCACCAACCTTTGCCTCCTCTTCCATCTCTTTCCCCTCATCCACCTCTTCCACCTCTTTCCCCTCATTCTCCTCTCCCACCACTTTCACCTCATCCACCTCTTCCACCACTTTCACCTCATCCTCCTCTCCCACCACTTTCACCTCATCCTCCTCTCCCACCGCTTTCACCTCATCCACCGCTTTCCCCTCATCCTCCTCTTCCACCGCTTTCACCTCATCTTCCTCTCCCAATGCTTTCACTTCATCCTCCGCTCCCACCACTTTCACCTCATCCACCTCTTTCCCCTCATCCACCTCTTCCACCACTTCCCCCTCATCCTCCTCTTCAACCGCTTTCACCTCATCTTCCTCTCCCAATGCTTTGACCTCATCCTCCTCTCCCACCGCTTTCCCCTCATCCTCCTCTCCCACCTCATCCTTCTCTCCTTCCTCATCTGCCTCATCCTCCTCACCTTCTTCATCCTCTCCGGAGCTGCGTCTGGTGCTGCTCGGCCGATCTGGAGCAGGGAAGAGTGCCGCTGGCAACAAGATACTGGGGCGGGAGGAGTTTGAGTCGTGCCCGGACAGCCTCACAGCGATCACTCAGGAGTGTGAGAAAAAGAAAGCACTGGTTGAAGGAAGACAGGTAAATATGTTTGTTTTCATTTTCATGTCACTCATCCCAACCATGTGCCAATTACCAACCCCCCTAAAATCTCATCTTCTGACACTCTCTCCTTATTTTGTGTCATAAAACTATTAAACCGTGCTGGTTTCCCATGAATCAACTCTTCATATTGCTGCATGTGTCTCCTCTCTCACCTGCAGGTGGCGGTGGTGGATACGCCAGACTGGTTCAATTCAGAGCAAACTCCAGATGAGGTGCGAGCTCAGATCTCCTCTTGTGTTGCTCTGTCCAGTCCCGGTCCACACGCCTTCCTCATGTGCGTCCCCTTAGACCAGCCTGCAAAGACCGAGCTGCAGGCTCTCGGGGCCCTCGAGACTGTCTTTGGCCCGGAGGCGGTCCAGAAACGCACTCTGCTCGTCTTTACGTACGCAGATAAACTGATGGAGAGCGGGAAGGCGGGAAATGACAGCGTGGAGGCATACATCGCTGGTCAGCGGGGGGATTTGTTAAAGCTCGTTGAGAAATGCGGAGACAGGTTTCATGTGATGGAGACAGCAGGAGGTTGGAGGGACAGGAGGAATGTGGCAAAGCTGCTAGACAAGGTGGATCAGACGGTGAAGGAAGGTGGAGGACAGTGTTATTGCCATCCTGCTTTTCAGGAGGCGGAGAACAGAGTGAGGGAGAGACAGCTTGAGATAGCACGGGAGAGGAGGAGGGGAAAACTAGATGATGAAAGCCTGGAAGAGTTTAGAAATCTCAGCTCTGAAAGGCGAGTAAATTATCCCTACATGCAGCCTGTGGCTGAAGCAGAAGAGGAAGTGAGAGAGGACGAGATTGAGGAAACAAGGGATGAGGCAGAGATGAGTGTAAGCACAATGAACCTTGAGAGCCTTCCTGCTATCACACGTTCCACCATGTCCCCTTCACTTCTCCAATCCATTATGGAGAAAATGGAGTCTAGTGCAAAGATGTTACCCAAACTGTTGTCAGACGGCTCTGTGTGGGTCGGCGAGGGAGCAAAGAAGGTGAAAGGTAGTCCGGTGTGGGGGCAAGTCGGCAGCAAAGCACAAAACGTCCAGAAGATGGTGGCTGATAGTTCTGTATGGGGGAAGGTGGGATCTGGTGCGGGACATGTGTCCAAACTAGTAGGAGATAAGGTGGGAACCGGTGCTGGACATGTGTCCAAACTAGTAGGAGATAGAGCTCCCAAGGTAATGGTGGATGGTTCTGCATGGGTGGGATCTGGAGCAAAGTCAGTAGCAGCTAGTCCCATGTGGGGAAAAGTCGGATCAGGTGCGAAATCAGGGGCCATGCTAGTGGCAGACAGGTCCATGCGTGTCGGAGCTGGAATCGGAGCCGGCGCAAAGAATTTGGCACAGAGTCCTATGTGGGGAAAAGTAGGATCTGGGGCCAAATCTGGAGCCAAACTGATGGCTGAAAGCTCCGTGCGAGTTGGAGCTGGAATCGGTGCCGGTGCAAAGAAGGTGGCGCAGAGTCCAGTGTGGGGGAAGGTGGGATCTGGGGCCAAAGCAGGCGCCAAAATGGTGGCAGACAGCTCAGTGTGGGAGAAAATTAGAACCAATGCTAAAAAGGTGCCCATGGTGGTCATAGGGGGCGCATTGCTGGGTCTGGTGCTCGGCGTGGTGTTGGGGGGTGTGATCGGCGGAGCTGTCGGGGCAGCTGCTGGGTCTGCGGTAACTGAGGTGGGCAGACGAAAATTTGGCAAGAAAAACACGTTAGAAAAGACGGATGAAGCTGCAAAGAATGTGGAGAGAGCAGTGAACGACAGCATTGACTCTGTCATTAAACAAGGAGATAAAATACTGAAAACTGAATGAACCCCCGAACAGATCATGTATATAAGATGTATAACTAATGTAAAAACATTTAGTTGTGAATTAGTACCATCAGAGTGTACAATTCAAAAACAGTGGCAAATAATAATTCATTTCTATTTAGACAGATTGATGATCTTTAAAACACTTTTCTATTAGCCTTTCTTTCTTTCTTTCTTTCTTTCTTTCTTTCTTTCTTTCTACTCAAATAGACGACATGTTAAAGGATTAATTTCAAAATACTTCTGTCAAATTGTATTAACTATTTTATAAGCCGATGCCTTGAGATGTTTCCAAACATCGATATTATTCCATTATTTGCTTAAGTTTCATTGCAGCAGCTAATGAATGAGGATGGGTGTGACTTTTTTAGGGTGAACACTAAATGATATGTTCTAGAAATATATACTGTACGATATAGATGATATGATATTGCCTTATATACTGTTTGCAAGATGTGTCAAATTCTGTAAGAAAATAAAAATGCACTTTTTAGCCTATGATTTATGATTATTTCCTGTCCATCTCTTAATATAAGTAGTAAATTCAAGGTGAATTTAAACTATTGTAAGTCATTTAGCAAATTTTATACATTTATCACACGGCTTTGTTGAATACTCGATACTGATTGATCAATTATGGCATTCTGCGGTATGTTATTTCTTTATAGCAGACCGTTACTATGTATAACAGACCGTTGCTATGGACGCAGTTCTGATGCTGGACTCTGGCGGACTGTTTTTGTGTCAAATTACTGATTTCTTAAGTAAGTAGCTGTACAATAAGCAGGATAATGTACCGCGAGCGGGTCATTATTGTGAAATAAACCATCAGGGTCCACACTGCATCGCCCTGTCGTGATTTATTTCACAACAATGACCCGCTCGCTGTACATTATCCATTACATACTGTACATCAGTCACTTAGCATTTTCTCCTCCTAATATTATACCTACCTAATACTACCTACTAAGTTCCTAAAAGCCGTATCCTCATTATCAGCATGCTGAAGCTGCTTTAGGAGCAAGAACCTTCTAGCATGTCCATTCTTCACTTGGGATGTGCAGGTTTACAGTCTGTACGTGACTGATGGAATAGAGCTGCTGGTGTTTCTGTGTGCAAGTGCGTGTAACGAGGGGGGGAACGACGGAGGGGTTGAGGCAAGGACTTTATCTCTAAGTCCCAGGCTGGCCAGCATCACCCTGCTTGGCCTCCTGTATCAAAAGAAGGAGAGCAGGTTAACACACCAGCAGTCCCAACCAACATTATAAGGTTTCATTTCCCTGACCTATATTGTGCATCATTGCAATATTTAATATAAAGTACTGCACAGCTGTGATGTGCAGCTGATTTCAATAAAGTTCCTAATAAAATGTATTTTCCCATTGAATTTATATCATATAAAACTAGAAAAACCTAAGGAATCCATTGTTACCAAGCATGTCATACTAGCTTGTAGAGAAGGAGGCTATATAGGTTACACTAAAATTTGGCGAGGAAAAACTTTCATGGCCATTTTCAAAGTGGTCCCTTGACCTCTGATCTCAAGATATGTGAATGAAAATGGGTTCTATGGGTACCCACGAGTCTCCCCTTTACAGATATGCCCACTTTATAATACGTTTTGTGCAAGTCATAGTCAAGTCAGCGCACTGACAGCTGTTGTTGCCTGTTGGACTTGAGTTTACCATGTTATGATTTGAGCATATTTTCTATGCTAAATGCAGTACCTGTGAGGGTTTCTGGACAATTTTTGTCATTGTTTTGTGTTGTTAATTGATTTCAAATAATAAATATATATATATACATTTGCATAAAGCAAGCATATTTGCCCACTCCCATGTTGATAAGAGTATTAAAAACTTGACAAATCTACCTTTAATGTACATTTGAACAGAAAAAATGTGGAATTAATTTGTGATTAATCACAATTAACTATGGACAATAATGCAATTAATCGCGATTCAATATTTTAATGGATTGACAGCTTTAATTTTTATTATAATAATGTATCAAATGAATGTGAAAGGGGCTGCTCGTAGTGATGAACCTTCAGATGATAATCACCTGAATCTGCAGCTCCACTTGGCTTTACAGAGCTTTATACAGAGTTTCAGCTCATTGTTTCGCTGTCCAGTCTGCAGCTTTACTGTTTTGGTTCACTGCTCTTATATATCCATTTTCAGCCACAGCAGGCAGCTGTTTTCAGTAAGAAAAAAAAGCTCTAAAAATCCACAGTAGACTACCTGCTCAGCACCAAACAGCAGACAGACACAGTTGGCGACCAGCTGGTGAACATAGTGGAGCATTTAGAGAGACAGAGACATGTTTTTCTCAGGAGTTGGTGGAGACCAAAAAGAGAGCTAAAAGACAGTGATTATTGTACTTAAATTCATCAGGTGACCAGAAACACGACTCCAAATGAGTGACGATATGATATAGAACATCTTAGAGATTGTCTACAAAAGTCTTGTTGAAAGTGTCTTAACTTTTAACATGTGTACTATCCAGAATTACAAACATGGCCAGTAAAAGGATTGGGAAAGAGCAAAAACAACTGGGATGTACATAAATTATATATAAAACACTGATGAAACAAAAAGCCTGACAACTTGTGTCTGATCCTGTTTATCCTCTTTTTAAAAAAATTATAAAACTACCCTCGGGAAGACGCTATAGATCCGCCGCAGCAACCGAGAACATTTACAAAAAATCATTCTTACCAAATGCAATAACTTTACTAAATTTATAAACACCATTCACACTGCGACCATGTCCTGTTGAATATCATTTTTACTGTGCATGTTGTGATATTTATTGTATTTTACTGTGATTTACTGCATGTTGTGCTATTTATTGTATGTATTGTGATTTACTATGATGTGTTTTAACCAACCTGTGAAGCCAAATTTCTACATTTGTGAACAATAAAGATTATTACTATTATTATTATTATTATTATTATTATGTTGCTCTGTAACTGCCGAATGTATCACCACACCACATGTGCTTTTCCTGCCGTGACAAGCCATCATGTCTGCTGTGAAAAAGGTCTATTGGTTTATCCTCTCTAATGCATCACACCATGACACCGGGAGACCTTTGGTCATTGCAGAGTGTGCTGCAATAATATCTAATATACAAATCATGTATTGTTAAATAACTCCCAACAACACAGAAAATCACTTTTGTTGCTGCAAAAAAAATGGCAAAAACTTTTGATTGTGCAACTGCAGAATACTGCAGTACCCTAAGTGTGACCCCTGCCTCAGTCTGCAATCCTCTTTGTGGTTTCACAACGAAGGAGGGAGGAAGGAGGAGGGAGACTGGCACAGCAGAGCGGGCAGAGGCAGCGTTGTGAAAGCAGCTCTTCCTGTTGTGTGGCCCCGAAACCGGGTGTATAGGGGTTCCCAGAGCATCCTGGTGGCTGTATTCTTTTTTGTTTTTTCCCCCTCTCCCTTTCTCCTGTGCAGTGGTTGCCACCCCACACGTCCAAACACCCATCAAACACACACACACACACACATACACAGCCACCACCCCTCCTCCAGGAAACTCGTTGGCCTTCAATGAGACAGCACTAACTGTAGGCATTTCCTGGCCACTTGGTCGAGCCGAGCACGCAGGCAGAAACACACCACCACCACTGCTGCACAGCTGCAACTCACACCAAACTTCTCACTTATGCAACCCCCCCACCATCACCACCACCAAGCTGAACACCATCTCTAACCACACATCCACCCTGACCTTCCTCACACAACCACACACCTACAATTGTTGCTGTTGCATAAATCTTCCATATCAAAAAGATTTAGAGGTGGAATTTACTCTATTGAGGTATTTTTATTTGACTTGATTTCCATTTTCTGTTACTTTATACGTCTATTCTCCTACACTTCAGAGACAAATATTGTACTTTTTACTCTACATTTATTTAACGACATCAGTTATAGTAACTTTGCAGATTCAGATTAGTAATACCAGATATAAATCAACTAATAAATGATGTATTATTATAGATTAAGTGAGTGTATAAAGTAATTTGAATTAGCTCCATCAACTGCAACATGAGTGATGCACACATTAATGCATCAATAATTATAATCAGGGGAAAAAAATAGCCTATGCTATAAGAGGTAGCCCACAGTTTTTCCATAGGATATGGATTCCATGGATTACTTACATAGAATCTGCTTAACCTAACCTTTCTATGGTATTTATTTAACTACTAATTATTATTTTCTATGTGCTGTTTTTTATAATTATATATATATTTTTTTACATTTAATTAATTAATTGTTTAATGTTTCTATATTAATACCATGATTATTATTATATTATTGTTGTACTTATTACCTTTAATTTTAACCAATTCATTAAATTATTTTTAAAATTATTTTTTATTTTCTATGTAACTTTACGTCTCGGGGTGGGAGGAGGGCTGGACCTGTTTCTGTGTGGGAGAGGGAAGCGATGTGTATGTGTGTATATATGCATGTGCATAAAAAATGTTAAATGTAATATATAATGTCTTGTATTATGGCACCAGTGTTATGTTTTGTTATGTTTGTTATGCTGTGTTTGGATAAAAGGAATAAAATAATTTAATAAAAAAAAATAATAATATATATATTTTTTAAATAAAATTAATAAAATTAAAATAAAATTAAAATAAAATTAAAATTAATAAAATTAAAATTAATAAAATTGAAATTAATAAAATTGAAATTAATAAAATAAATAAAACTATAATCAGGGGTGGAAGTAACAAATTACATTTACTCTCGTTACTGTAACAAAGTCGTTTTTTGTGTGTAGGCCTACTTTTTTGTATTTTTAAAAAAATCTGTAATTTTAAGTTTAATTTTTTAAGTCCCTACATATCAAAAGTCACACATGAAAAAGTCCTGATAAACTGTGTGAGAATGGAGCAGAAGAAAGGAGATAAATCAGCAGCTGCAGGTGTGTCTCAGGTGTGTCTGCGGCTGCAAGCTCCGCCTCCAGAGAGGTGACGCACCAGGAAATGATACGTCATAAATGTTTGCGTTCACGGTCACAGTTCACGGGCTGCACACCTCAAACACAATCACATTAAGGATCATATGAGGTGTGGTAATAATAAGCATTAACTATTGTACCTCGGCATAGTTAACAAAATAATTAAATCTACCAGTATTTTGATGATAAGTGACCCACCCAAGATGTTCATCACCTGTATACAGTCGGAGCACGTTGGTCCTGGATCTCGGCGCCGTTCAGACAGGTGAGTTCTCTTCTATCTCCATGACAACAACACACTGCTGAACTCTGAAGATGACAACCTCAATAGCATCGACTTGGTTGCCTAGCAACGTAGTTAAAGCGTGCACGCGGTGCAGGTGTTTAATGATGGGGATGTTTATTTCTTCTGCTGTTGATTCTAAAAGACGTTTCAAGCTCCATTGTGTCTTTAGCTCTTATTATTTGCCTTATTATTTTATTGATTGTTGATAATTTCTGTCTGAGTTTTGTCTGGTTGATTCTTGTGAGGCTACACTTGATTATTGATAATTGATAATTGATAATCAGTTGTATGCACAGACTACAGAGTGCTTGCTCTGTTGGTTTGGACATAAGGGGACTTGTTGCTGATGTTGTTCCCACTTGTGTAGAACTTGACATTTAATCCTATATCTGGTATATTTTTTTGTACTTTGTACTTTGCACTACTAACTTCTTTACTGCCTTTTTACTAACATGTTTAGCACTATGGAACTGTGATGCTGGAAACTTGAATTTCCCTCGGGATCAATAAAGTTACTATCTATCTATCTATCTATCTATCTATCTATCTATCTAAAGATATAACTTAACAGTATTTTTACTTGAGTACAATATTCTAGTACTCTTTCCACCCCTGCGTTGTACTTTACTTGAGTATTTCCACCCCCCCTACATTTATTTTACAACATTACTAAGTAACTTTGCAGATTCAGATTAGTAATAGTTTACAAAATATAAATCAACTAATAAATTATGATGTATTATCATAGATTAAGCTACCCGGAAGTGTATAAAGTGAATTAGCTCCACCTTTATTAACAGAAATATTAGTGATGCTTACACATGATGAAAGCATCAATATTTATAATCCAGTGATATATATTGTTCTGAAATGGGCCACTCTGCATAATGAGTACTTTTACTTTTGGTACTTGAAGTATATTTTGATGCTGATACTAGGGATGCACCGATCTAACTTTTCAGTCCCTATACCGATTCTAATACCTGGGCTTTAGGTACCGGTCCGATACCGGTGTTTAATTAATAAGCTCTATGCCTCACTGTAAAACTTTGTAGAACAAAATGTAACAAATAAATAATTGCTATTTATTATTAAAATAATAAATCGTACACCAGAAACTGGTCAAAATTTAAACAGGAATTAAAACTACAGTACATAATATATATAGTATATAAACAAAAAATGTAATTGAATAGATCGGCCCCATTGTCACAGATATCCGATCCACCTATTTGAGTCAGTATCGGCCTGATATCCAATCCGGTATCGGTGCATCCCTAGCTGATACCTTTACTAAACTAAGATTTTGAATGCAGGGTTTAGTTTAGAATATTTTTACACTGTGGTATTGGTACTCTTAAGTAAAAGACGAGAGAGTACTTCTTCCACCACTGAAAACATGTACAACAGTCCTCCCTAAATCAGCAGCCCGGGAAAAATCCAGCACACTTTTTTCCAGGGCTGGGATTGTCACAGTAATGTCAGCAAACAGTTATATTCATCCTCAGGGTGTCACATCACTCACTATTTTTTTTTTTACTGGTGTTGTTTATGGCTCCCTTGTTAAAAGTACCATTATTAATCTGTCATTCTGGAGTTTGGCTTTAACTATTCAGCCCATACTGATAATGTGTGGTGACAAGATGTTGTGTTAATCTGTTAACATATTCACACATTACTTATGTTATTGTTTAAAATACACATTGCTAGCATTGCTTTTATACATCTAACATCTAATGGTTATTGTGATCAGCTCACACTGAGATTTCCACATACTGAACACTCTGAGGATACATAAATGTTCCCGCCTAAACGTTTGACAAACACGGCAAAACATTTGGATGTGTTGAGAAATCGTGCTGACAGAGAGCAGTCTTTGGAGCGCAATAAGAGGATGTCAAATAAGGAACAGCAAAGTAAAACCCACTTTATTTCTGTCTGGTACAAGTGTGTCACAATGTCGGGGTGGGAACATCGGCCCTGCTTCTCTGACAATAGCATTAAAAACTGCTGCAACTTCGATTTATAGATGCATTGCGTGCACTTCTCTGCAGAGTATTCTATAGTAGAGTAGAAGTACTCTTAAGTCACCATAGTTGTGCTGGGGCAATACATGTACATTTATGAGGCTGCATTTAGACTGAAACAAAAAATCTTGTTTTTTATCCTCTTGTGAGAGATTTAACATTTTTATGAGTCTACAGAGGGCAAATTAAAGATCCTGAATTTCTTGACTGAGAAAAGATTATTAGATTTTTGTTAGGGCTGCACGATTTAGAAAAAATATCTAAAATATCTTGCAATTGTGATGTGATTTGCAATAATCGAGAGAATGATTTTTTGATGAATTTTTACATCATTATTCCCATTTTAATTGAAAAACATATTTAAATGATTACAGTGTGATTTTTGCAGGGATCTGTATCAAACAAAGATGTTTTATTAAGTCTGTAGAGTATGATGTGTAGGCCAGGACATCTCTGCAACACCACAAAATTTAATTTAAAACGGTATTTTGACACATATTTCACCTTTAACAAATGTTGCAATTTCCTCCTCATCCTGCGATTTGAAAATTGCAGTAGGCCATATTGCGATTTCGATAAAATTTCTATTAATTGTGCAGCCCTATTTTTTGTTAATGACACGTTGATATCAAAACAGACCATCTCATTAGATTTCCAGAATCCTTTTTTGTTGTTATTGATCCACATTGTTTGACATTGAGGTGTTTAACAAAGGAACCTTGTGACCTTGTGATGTTTCATGCCTCACAACTTGCCCCGCAGCACAGTTCAGTATTTTCCTAAAACACAGGGCCTCACACTCAATGTTTGCACGTCACTGGAAAAGACAGTTAAAACTACAAAAATGTCTAAAAAAATCCATCTCCTAGTTATTTCAGGGCATTGAAGAGAGAATCATACTGGCTCCTCAAACACTTTTGGTCTCTGGGGATGATTGTGTCCCGTCCTGTCCGTCACTGTGACATTTACACCTTTTTGTTTGCCGTCTTTTGGTGTCACCGCTCATCGTTTGTAGCTGCCACCATCCTTATCTGACCCTTGACCTTTCCCAGAATGCCATGGGTCACCAAAGAGGTCTTAGCCCCAAAGCTTTCCTCACTGTCCGTGTCGCCATAGCAACTGGATGTTGCTGGGGAGCTAGCCAGAGCAATGACCGAGTCAGTCGAGTCTCTGTCTCTGTGGACTGTCGCGGGACGGGCTGAGGATGGCGGGGCGGCGTGGGACGGAGGAGGGGTGTCGCACTGAAAAAGAAGGTTCCGTCTGTTACCGTCCAACCCGGCCGCGGCGCTCTCGTCCTCGTCCTCAGCCGAGTCCCCGCTCTTGTCCTGCGCCTGGTCGTTGAGCAGAGTGACCAAGAAGTTGATGTACTTCACAGCCAGACGGAGGATTTCGTTCTTGCTGAGCTTCTTGTCGGGCGGGTGCGTGGGAATGAGTTTTCTCAGCTCGGAGAACGCCCCGTTCACGTTCTGCTGCCTCCAGCGCTCGCGGCTGTTGGTGAAGACACGGCGAGCGATTTTCTGAGGAGGGCCTGTTAGACACACATAATCACTGTCTGAGTGTGCAGGGCCTTAAAGGACATAAGAAGAAGTTAATACATATTATTATCGTCAACAAATTCCATAAAAAAGACTAAAACTAACAATGAAATGATTCTACTGACAAGTATTGGGTAGCAGGGCTGCAACTAGCAATTATTTTCATTCTCGATTTGTTGTTTGGTCTATAAAATGTTAGAAAATAGTGAAACATTTTCAAAAACCTCAAAAGATATTCAGTTTACTGTCATAGAGGAATAAAGAAACCAGAAAATATTCACATTTAAGAAGCTGGAATCAGAGAATTTTAACTATTTTTCATTAAATTACTCTAAAAGATTAATGGATTATCAAAATAGTTGCCGATTATTTTAATAGTTGACTACTAAACGATTAATCAGCTCTATTATGTAGCCAAAACCTGATATATATTATTGCCATATTTCAAAAACTATAAAACACGTCAATGAGCCACACTGTTGCACTGGGACATCTTCATTCATTATGGTGAACACTTAAGTTTATTTTGAGTCAATCCCACATAAACTGCTTTGCTACTGTAAATACTCACTAGAGCACCAAATGTGTATTAATCCACCGCTGAAAATAGTCCCCCAAAAATGCACCTTTTACTCCTGTTTGAGTAACTTTGCTAAAAACTACAGTGCCCTGCTATTTTAGGGAATAATTTAACCTTTTAAAAACATCTAAATATGTATCTATGACCCATTTAAAAACAAATAAAAACATTTATGTTTTCAGTAAGAACAACTGGGCTTGGGGCTGAAAGCCACAGACAGGTTAAAGGAACAGTATGTAGCACTGACAGCTGGCATTTAAAATGGGTAACAGCAGTCCAAATTCAAAACATCGGAGCCGTGGCCCGTCCGCTCCTCCGGTGTGACTGATAGCAGTTAGTGCATGTTTTCACAATTTGAGGGTTACCTTTTAACACAACCGCGTTAGCCTTTGACCACCAGCAGTAGTCGGAATCACTTCACCGGCTGTGTGTCTCAAATACTCGCTGAGTGAGTATCAGAGAGATGTATCGAGGCTTTTCAGGGCGGGTAGAATCTAATGTTATGTTATCTCTGTTGATCCAGTTCGTTTGCTTGATTCCGTGGCTGCAGAAGGCTGTGTTTGAGTGCCAATTTGTTTCATATGCGGCATCGGGGTGTTGAAATGGGCAGGACAAGATCACACCGGCCAGAACAAAAACAGACGCTCCGGACATGCTGGCTGTACCATTGTTGTCAGAAAAGCCAGTATTTCAATTTAGCATGTTCCTTTAATCTGTGATGACATATCATGGTAATTTTATGATTTATTACGGTAAATATATAACCTATTGGTCCTTTAAGGAAGTAGGAAAGTATTGAGAGACGGACTGACACATCTTTGCTGTTGTTTTTTTCACAAGACTAGTTGACAATAAGGCAAATACCAGAATATCGGCAACTTTATCTTTTAAATACATTAGATATTAACCTTCTCCATGATGTGTGCAGCATTCCATCAGTACAATTACAAACATG
This sequence comes from Hozukius guyotensis, assembly GCA_916700995.1. Lineage (NCBI taxonomy): Eukaryota > Metazoa > Chordata > Actinopteri > Perciformes > Sebastidae > Hozukius > Hozukius guyotensis. Next base: position 25,226 of record CAKALU010051894.1, on the reverse strand, counting down.
CAAACATTCACATACAGTAACTATGGCTGTGTCAATATTGATGTGTGATTTTTTTATTTGGTCTCACAGGAACTCACAGTCATTGATCTCCACCTCAAAGTGTGATGAGGGTCTTCTCTTGATCCGGCTGCTGTTGATGACACCGTAGTTTCCTCCTGAGGGACCCAGGTAAGAACTAGAGATAAAAACACAGCAACATGTGTGAAAATGTGACATTTTTTGTATAACCGCGGTCACAATCAAGTGCAGTTAAATATGAAAAAGAAAGTTTACAATGTGAAGTCGTTCCAGCATTTCTTCTTTTAAAACGAAAGAAATGTTGGAGGGTGGATGGAGAAATCAAGAAGATGGTGGAGGCCATTATCTGCGGTGTGATTATGTCGGTGGCATTGATTGAGTGTGCATGCAGAGTTTTCGCCCGGTCTCATTAAGTCTGGTTACTAGCTGATTCTACTTCAGGGGGATGAAATGGATCAATGTTTTCTGCTACAAACAGACCAGAGAGAAGTGAGGAGGGAATCTTATTCCCAGACCTCCGTGACAGATGGTGAAACCTTAGATGTAGAAAAAAAAGTCCCACTTTTTTACGTAGCTGATGCTCCGTTGTTACAGAAACAAACTGTGAGGAAAATCCTTTTTGGAGTAGAGAATAGATGAACAGTAGGAGGGCTTTGACAATGTCTGCAAACGAAGGCCTTTCATGAGTGTAAGCAAAGAGTTGCCAACTCTACGAGCCCAAAAAAGAGTTCTGTTTTTTCAGTTCAGCGACTAAATTTAGCTGCAATTAAAAGTAGACGTATAGTTTCAAAAGTGATATCAGGTTTTTGGTACTAAACGTTACACAAAAATCATTCCATGATGCGACCAAATGTCCTGATGAGTAAATTTAGCGTGAGAAATGTGAGCTCCCTTCATAACAGCACACATCCTGCTGTCAATTCTGCATAACCGTGCAGCGTAGCCACAATTAATCACAATGGGAAGTCGTGAAATCCCAGCAGTTGAGGTTTCATGTGAAACAGAAAATTGTTACAAACGAAGCGGTATCATCATCACTAGTAACCTCTCAGGAAAGCGTTTTTTCTTTTTGTATTGAGAATTTCACATCTGTTTGCATGCCTGGTGAAACGGAGGTGAATGAGCATTTATGTGTTTATTTGATATACACTATGATGTTCTATAGAGGGCTGAAGTTATATTATAAAATGTTCCATAGTTCAGATTTCTTTACATTATCAAATGCAACCTCCAGCATGAAACTGATATTCTACCAACACGATTATTTAAAGCAGCAGTGGGTAGAATTGGAGCAAATTTGATTATAAAAAAAGTTATTTTTATAAAACGGTCACTATATCCTGACAGTAGTTCATGAGACAGGTAATTTGAAAAAAAATCATGTGCCTCTGTGTCCTCCGGTGCTCCTAACGGCATCTGCAAGATTTCACAGACCGGAGGGAGACAACCAATCAGAGCCGAGCTGGAGCCTTGCCGTCTCTGAGCAGCTGTCAATCACTTACGAACTCCAATCAAACGGTCAAACTAGGCAGCGCTGATCAAATATGAATCAATATTCTGTTACTGAACTGCCTATTTCTTGCCTCAAATGTTTTCAGAAACATCTTGTAGTGTACTGTTTAGGTGTAAAATGAGAAAGTTTGTGACCCGGCAGCCATGTTGAGATCAGTTGAGGAAATACCAAGCACCGCCCACCAGCCAGAGCACAACCAATAGGAACGCTCCCTCTCTGAAATGACCTGTGATTTGTCAAAGTCTTCTGTCACGGGCTAGATTTTTTTAAAGCCTGAAAACAGAGCCATGAGGAGGTGCAGAAGTCTAGTTTTCTCTCAGAACACTTGAATTACAATATGCTGAAAGGTTATTATGGAATTGTTGCCCAATGATGCCAAAAATATACTGCCTTCTGAAGCTTTAATACACAGTCTGCTCATAACATTTGGATATTGCATAACACGATCAGTGCTGTCTGCTAATGCTGTGGTTCCCAACCTTGGGGTCAGGACCACTCAAAGGGGTCGCAAGATGAAAAATGAGGAGTTGCAAGAGGATTTACCGGATAAGAAAGACGTAAAAACACAAAATTATGTTGATTGTTTTCTGACTTTTCACCACCCTTTGCTTTTTTTTTTTTTCTTGTGGAATAGAAAGTTTTGCTTCTTTAGGTGCCAAAAATGATTCAAATGAAACAATCTGAGAAGGGAAAACCACTCTGCTCAGCTGTGTGGTCAAATCTCACCTGGTGAAGAAGGGGTGTGCAGACAGATACTGCTGAGGCAGCAGGGGTCCTGGAGAGAGAGCTAAAGGGCCTCCAGCAGCTCCAGTAGCTCCAGAAGCTCCGGGGCTGGCCACGGGCAAACAGGCCAGCTGACTGCGGCGAAGCTCCCCGTGGGGCCCATGTAGCAGGTTGGGAATTGGGTGTAGGGCAGTCAGAGGGGTGTTGGGGAGCGGGAGAGGTGGTTTGCTGTGTCCGAGGCTGATGACTGGAATGTGTGGAGGAAGAGGAGAGGATGATGAAGACGTAGGGAAGGAGGTTGGAGGTGGTAAAGGGTACGAGGTGGACTTCGCTGGCGCCGGGAGGAGCGGAGGTGGAGAGGAAAGAGTTGGGGACCCGTTGGCAGAAGCAGCAGCAGGGGCTGTGATGCTTTTTGGTCCTCGCTTTTCCTCCTCCTCCTCCTCCTCCTTCACCTCCTCGGTCTCCATGACGATGGGCTCAGGTGCAGCAGCTGTGTCTGCGTGGTGGCTGGTTAACGCCGTCGTTGTGGCAATGGGGGACTGATTTGAGCCAGCGGTGGGGACATCCGTGTGTCCCCTGTGCCCTGTCTTGTTAGCAGGACGCGGGCTGCTGATAGAGTCCGCTAAAGTCTTGTTGTGGACGGGACTGTGCTTCTCTACGGAGGCACAGGATGAGGAGGATGATGAGGATGAGGAGGAGGGGCGAGGTAGGTCGGGGGGTGAGGCAGGTGGGCCGGTGGGGTTCAGCTTCTCCATCATGGTGGTGACGACTCTGGGGGAATCCCTGTTAGTTCACTGCCCAGCGTGTATGTCAGTGTGTCTTTATATGTGTGTGAGAGTAAACAACATGTTCACACCTGCAGCTTGTCCTAGAGAGCCCTTTAAACCTCTCCTAACCCAGTGTCTTTTCCTTATAACCCCTTTATTTCCTTGTCCTTTGTTCAACTTTCCTGCAGATTGTGCAATATTTTGCTGCTCTACCTCCTTAGAAATGTAGATTTTCCTCCGGCCAACCTGAAATCCATCAGTTGCTCTTATCGTTGCCAGTATGTGAGTCTTCTATCCGCTCAGTCCAGACTATTATGTGCCTCGGATGGAGCTGCAGCTGCCCTCTGATCCAGCCTTATTACCCATCATTCTGCTCTAAGCGTGAGCCTGTATTTAATCCCTTTTAACGGAGGGCTACTTCTGTGGCGTCGTCTCTAGGAGCAGCGTGGAGCCGGGATGGTTGTTGTTGTTGTTGCGGTCTGATGTGGAGTGGATGTTTCTCACAGTGCATCCTGAGCAGCAGATTCTAGGTTTGTGAACGAGTCTCTGCTCTTTATGAGCCCGTCCGTCTGTCTGTCTGTCTTTGAGGATGTGCGTCAAAATCCTTTTACGCTTCAAAACGTCCCAGACCCCCGAAAGACTGGATTGATATCAAAGAGTCTGGTGAACAAAAGAAAACACACTCAGGATAGATATTTGGTTTGTATACAAATGTGCTCAAAGGTCATAAATGTACTAAAATGTCAGGAGTAGTTTTTGTTGTTGGTGGTTTTCTTCGTTTAACATCTGAATTTGATTCATCACACACTACTGATGAGATGTTAAAATGCTGGAGAACAAGTGAATAACTGTTGTACTCTACTTCTTCATGGAGGGACACGTTACTCTGTTCTGCGAGGCGTACGACTCTTATAATTTCTCAGGTTTTGCAATCGCAACTGTTCCTGTTTTGTCTTTTCTAGTGGTCATGACTTTATTTTGGACAGTTCCCTCTTTTACATTGACATACGGACGACACTCGCAGGTATTTTTTTTTTTAATCATTTAATTTTGCAGCACTGTTATATTTACCGTTATATAAATATCTTGGTAAAAAGAACTCTTAGAGAAGCTACACAGAAAGTTACAGATTAATATTTAAAAGGTCTCAGCACTACGTGGGTATTTTAGCTGAAAACACATTTGTAAGATAATTAATTTTGCTGTGGAAGCCAAGAAACAAAGCAATTATGGCTACACATATATTTTGTTGTAGCATATTTTAATAACGAATATTTTATACAGAATTTTTAGTCCAGCCTGTATTCTCTATCACAATTTTTTTGGCACATTTCTGCACAACAAGCTGTTTAATAGTTGACATTAATTCCTCAAATAAAATATCTTTGATAATTGTGATAAACCTTTATAATAATTAATTAAAATATTCTTTATTAAAATGGTTATTTCATTAGCACTAGATTTTATATTTGTCCAATGTATGTTTTTTCTTTCTGTTGAATCTATTTATATTTTTATTATTGCTACTGTTGTATATTTTGTATATTTACCGTAACCAGACTGGTTAGAAAACAATATTTATACATTAATTCTGCTTTCAACAGAATAATTTGTAACAACAAAACATCTGACATAACTTTTGACATGATATTCAATTTCTATCTTCATCTATTTACCACTAAATAGCCACATTATATTAACAGTTTTCAACACAAACTATTTTACTAAAAGTCCATTCTGTATATGAAATATGGCACATATGACAGAAACTCCAATCAGCTGCTGTTTTGTTTTTATTAATTAAATTAATATATTTATATATAGTTGTTTGAATAGAATAAAACTTATTAAATAAGTACTCACAGATACATTACGACGTCCGGTGTGGCTCGTCTGTCTGTCATGCAAAATCCCTCAGAGTTTAAGTGATCTGTGAACGCACATGTTGTATCTCCTCAGTGTTTAACACCCTCCTCCTCCTCCTCCTCCTCCTCCTCCTCCTCCTCCTTCAGGTCGCTGTCACTCCACTACAGCCTGTCAGTGTCCGTCTGTCAATCTCTGAGGTCAGAACTGTCTGACACCACTCAAAACACTCCTCATACTCCTATGAAGCCCTTTAAAAATCAGTATTAATGAGAAATAAAAACTTGAGTCCCAAATATTCACAAAGAGATTAAGTCGGATTTATATCGTCCAAATGCACATATTGTGTTTTTCGTTGTGAAGTTGCTCCTTTGAGCGAAGGAAGCGTGGAGATGTTGTCTGTCCATATGTCAGTCTCACCTCTCTCTCTCTCTCTCTCTCTCTCTCTCTCTCTCTCTCTCTCTCTCTCTCTCTCTCTTTCTCTTTCACTCTCCTGTCTATCCCTTCCTTCGCTCTCTCTCTTCGCCAACAAGACACAATGCTCTAGCTGGTTGCCAGTCGGAGAGCTCTGGTACTGGCAAATGTGAGGTGGGAGAGAGAGAGAGAGAGAGAGGGAGAGACGAGGGAGAGATGGGGGAGAGAGAGAGGGAACCATGTTGCAAGGAGAGTTTTCCGCTCCCTGCTGGACAAGAGGATGTGCTAGTACAATATGGTGGCTGCTGATAAGAGCCTCAAAAGCTGCCTGTGGCCTGTAGATAAGGAACCTTCACCACCTCCCCCCCTCCACCTCCACCACCAATACCAGCACACACACTTTTCATAACACTCACACACACCAGCGGGTTCACGCCTACATGCATGTACGCACACACACGCATCACACTCTACTGGTCAGTCCCAGACTTTAAAGGGACCTGGACTGTTTCCAAGAAAATATCTGCAACTGTACTTCTATCACAATATAATAAATAGACAATGGTACACACATGCTTCTTCATACACACATACAGTAGAGGGGATGTTCATACATAGACGATGCCAAAAGAAGCCCTTTGGGAATCACTTATCTATGTAAAGATGTCTGCTTTTAATGACTTTTACATGTTGATTATTAGCTATGGATCCCCTTATGATGTGTATTTGTGGCAGCATTATAAAAACACACACACATAATGTATTTTATTCTGGATTTGAGACAAATTGTTGAAATAAAGGAGGTGAAATGCAAAAGAGAGGAGGAGGATTAAAATTGATTGTCTTATCCTGGTTGTCATGATCTCAGTAGGTCCATTCATCAATTAGTCGATCAACACAAAATGAATCTGTTCTTATAATCGATCGAGAATTGTTTCGGTCATTTTAGTGAATTAAATATAGAAACTAAATATATTTAGGCTTCGGATTGTTGGCTGTATAAAACAAGCAATATGAATATGAAATTATAATTTCTCACTATTTTCCAACATTTTGAAAGGCTAGACAAAACATGAATCGCTCAATCAAGACAATAATAGAGCTGCAACGATTTAATAGATTAATTGATTAGTTGTCAACTATTTAATGAATCGATTTGATAATCGATTAAACGGTTTGAGTAGTTTTTTAAGAAAATAAAAAGTAAAAATACTCTGATTCCAGCTTCTGAAGTGTGAATATTTTCTGGTTTGTTTACTCCTCTATGACAGTAAACTGAATATCTTTGAGTTGTGGACAAAACAAAAGACATTTGAGGACGTCATCTTGGGCTTTGGGAAAAACTGATCAACATTTTTCACCATTTTCTGACATTTTACAGACCAGACAACTAATCGAGAAAATAATATAATCGACAGATTAATCAAAAATGAAAATAATTGTTAGTTGCAGCCGTAGAAAATTATATATATATATACTGTATATACAGTGTGGACTTGAGTCAGCTTTTCTGTTATGACATCAGAGCACACCTGTGTCACTGATGACCAACGCTCAAGTCGTCATCGTGGTAACTTTCCTCTCCAAGAGCTCCCAAACTTCCTTCCTAAATCTATCTCTCACCCCTCCTCCTCTGTGCTCACCCATTCCTGTTCTTCCTAAAGTCCCTCTCTCTCTCCCTCTCCCTCTCTCTCTCTCTCTGTCTGTCTGTCTCTCTCTCTCTCAACCTCAGGGTCAGCTCCTCTTTTACGTTCCCTCAGTCATTTCCTTCTTAGACAGACTGAAACACAAACATTATAAAGGCTTTACAGTTAGTGACCTTCAAGGTCCTGGGAAAGACAGAAAGCAGCGCTGAGCAACTGCTCAACAAATCTGTCATCACCGTCATCATCATCATCATGATCATCATTGTAATTTTTCTCATTGTAGTCATCATCATCATCATTATAAACAATAACTGCACTAGGGTCTGAATATGCTGAATAGTACAGTCAGAGTGCAGACAGTGTCATCTATTGGTCTGTCACACTCTTTTGCGTCCGGCAGCTGTGGTTCCAGTTGGTCGCTCTCCGTGTGCCAGAATAACGTTGCAGTGGCACCGCTGAGCCTTCAGATGCTGCATGAATTTGCCTGTAACATATAAAAAGCTACACAAGGGACAGAGAGAGATCCTTTGGGATTAACTTCTCCTCTGCTTTATATGCTCCTCTTAAAGGTAACACAAGTCAATATTGTCACATTGCTGTATTATCAGTTATACAGTTTTGGTTCTTTAAAGGTGTTTGTTTTGTGCCTGTTGCTTTTTGGGATCAATCGAAATATAAGTTTTAATTTATTTTCTCTCTTTTTTTTTTTTAGCAAGGCATAAAAAGAAACACTAACAGAACAAAAAGAGGAAGACAAGAGCAGTGACTACAGGCCAGTTAACATACAAAACATGTCATCAGGGAATAAGAGAACAAGGTTAGATTATAAGAGTCTATATTAGAAAAAAAACGAATATAAAACCTAATAATAATGCTAATTAAAATAAAATAAAAAAAGTTAATAATAATTCTACATTTGCCACCACCAAAGCTACAACTAATAACAACAATAATACTAAAGTGAGGGGGAGTGCCATCCCGTCCACTGAATAAAATACATAAAACTTTAATAAAAATGCTTTAACATTTTTCAGTGATTGTTTATAATTATTTGTGGCTATTTGTGCTGCTTGGAAATATGATAAATAAAGAAAAATAAATACATTCTTAAAGTCAAGACAGAATGATTCATATGGGCCCTTTAACTGTTTTGGTCCAAATATTTGAATTTATATTATAATATATAATTATTTAATAATTTTTAGAGCGACTTCCAAGTCAAAATGGACAAAAACAAATTGGGATAAAAGCACTTCATATGTAAATCTATTCTATTATTGTCTTATTTTCAGTATATGTATTTATAAGCAGCACATTAAAAAATGTACTTTGAACTGTTTTGATTTTAAATTTTTTACAGCAAAAACAGACTTTAAATGAAACTGAAATAAAAACAAGTTGGGGGAAAAGCAATTTACAAGTAAACAGATTGTATTATAGTTTTATTTCTTACATTTTCTGCTGTATTTGAGTTTATGAATAGTGGATATTACATTGAACTATTCTATAATAGTATTTTTTGTGATTATCACTGAAAATTTGTACACTTTTATAGGTGCCTGTGTCTTTTTTTATTATATTTTGGGTTCCTGGCAGCTTTATAGTTAATTAAATTGACAAATATAAATTTAAATTATAGCTGAGTTTGTGCTGAAAAAAGGGATACCATGAATGTGTTGTAAAGATAGTTCATCAGTTGCCAAACAAAAACAAAGATAAATGCATAGAAACATGGCAGTATTTATCCAAACTAAGTCTGGACTGCAGTTTTAGTTGCAAAAGCCTCTTAATTTCTTTATCTTTGTAAAGATAAAAAAAACAAATCAGTGTACATTCTGGGTTTCCCCTTCTTACTGTAAACACCTGATTCTCAAACAGTCACAGTTTTCTGGGCAGGTCCCTCAACAGAGAAAAAGACCCAGAAGACGAATGGTTGACTCTCTCATTTACGGTTCAGTGTGAACACCCAAACTGTAAACGGGGAATAATAATAGAAACAAACGATAACAGACAACTTCCGCTTTTCCCTTGAGTGAGGAAGAAATCAAGAGAGGATTGTTTTAATCTCAGAGCCTCGCTGTCACGCCCTCCTCCTCCTGGCTATACCTCAAAATACCCAGCTCGATAAATGCAGTATCGATGGGGGAGCTGCCATTGTGCAGGAGTCAAGTGTGTGTGTGTGTGTTTGTAGCTGCGTGAAAGCCAGGGTCAGGCTATTTGTTAAAATACCCGAGAGACTTCAGTAAAAACCAATGTAAAGGTTCTCTCTCTCTCTTTATGTGTGTGTGTGTGTGTGTGTGTGTGTGTGTGTGTGTGTGTGTGTGTGTGTGTGCACCTGCAGAAACAGCATTGATCTTCTTGCTGTGCCAGGAAACGTGATGTGAGGGTGAGGAGTGGAAAATGAAAAGCTTGTGGCCTGTTCGTGGTCTTAAGAAAGAACCAGCTGTTAAATTATAGTTCAAAATTAATAACTGATATTAGCCTGTGTCCAATGGTTACAGACGCATACTGATGTTTCTTTAATGGGTAGCAGAATTAAAGCCTGGTTACCAGCCTTTAAAACTGTGAAATATTGCAGCAAAATAAATGTATTTCATTGCTTGATTGAGCAATAGCAAGCCATGACGGAGCTGATCTTTGGGCAAAACAGAGAGCCGAAGAGTCCAAAATTAAGGAAGTTATCATAGCTTATTAGCTGTGTTGCACCCTCCTTTGTCGTTGTAATTGCTTCACAAAAAGAGACAGTTATAAGACAGGAGACAATGGTACAAGTATGAATAAACTGTGGGAATTTTAATTGCCTTGTTAACAACGGGGCTAACAGGCTTGCTAATTGACAGCAAGCTCATTAGCTTGTTTTTCCCTCTTCAGTCAGCCTTTATTGAATGAAGTGATGTACAATCCCTGGAACAAAATGCCAGAATGTAGACAAAAGCTTGGGGAGTTATTGTTATTATGTCCGTGGATGGCTAGCGTGTTAGCAGTTAGCTCGTCTGTTACAGTATTTCATCAACTATCCTTGAGAGGGGCCTTGTCAGTTGATGAATTTTGCTGAGCATGCACTTTCTGAAGTGATGAGCATTTAAAGTGAGACTCTTGGTGCCTTCAAATGGGGTCGTGTTTACCGTGTTTACGAGATGAGTCCATATGAACGCCCCCCTCATGTGGAAAGTTTCTGAAAGCTCAGAGTTCACGACTTGTTACATGTTTGTTGACGTTGTCCAATATGACCAAGGCCATGGAGGTTAATTTTTGGCGCATAATAAGTTAATATATTGTAATTTTAGTCGGATATTGTTTTTCTTGAAAATTGTATAATATGTCTGAGGAACATGTTGATATTCCCAATTTATATTCATAATATTTTATTGTTCAACACATGCCAATTCAGTAGAATATGACAATAGAATAGAAACCATTTTGTTTTACTTTTGTACTGCACTTTTTAGGCGGTCATTTTACTGGCGTACGGTAGTCTCTTTCAGTCCAAAATGGCGGCAGCATAGCTTTACTGCTCGGCGCTGATGTTTTTTGGTGATTGACTTTCACTTCTTGGCAATATACGTTCTTTGATGACAATGAGTGGAGTAGGGGGAGGGAAAGAGGTGACAGGTAGTTGTGAGGCAGTTTTCATTAGTCTTATGTTCTGTTTTGCTTCAGTTTAATTTCGTTTTGTTGAATTTCTCGGGTTAAATTTTTGCCCTTTGTTTCAGTAAACGTTTTATTAATAAGTACCACCTTTTTGCACTACTTCTGCTTATCAACCTGGTTCTTCAACATCCCTTTTAAGGTTTTCCGGTGCCAAGTAACAACATCTGCCCTTTATATGGGGTGACGGCGCTACAAGTGGCCAATGTGACCACAACTGGTACCAAAAATCAGCCGCTTTAAAGATATCCTCAGTAGTTTGACCTGACTTGGCTAAATGTTTTGTAACAGTAGAACAAGTAGAGAAGAGAGAGAGAGAAAACTGACATAGAAATGTCAGTTACTAGGGCTGTCCTCGACCAAAGAAATTCTTAGTCAACTAACACTCGTATACGATTTTGTCGTCTAATCGATTAGTTGATTTAATCGGCAGATCTGTAAAACGGAGTTTCTCCACAAAGAATCACACAAAAGCACCACTTTAAATCTTGTGTTTACCAGAAATGTGCTCATATGTTTCTTTGAAATGAGTCATTCAGCATGAAAAAAGCATAAAAAGTAATATTCTACTAAATGACTGATTAGTTGACTAATTGACTAAGAGGGGGCAGCCCTACCAGTTGCACAACAATATGCAACGAAAGTTAGCTTAACATTAGCCATCGTAGGCTACCAAGTAAGTGAGCAATTTCAAAAGTCTGACTTAATAACACCAATACTTTTCACCCTCATAAAATACAGTGTGACCTTCAGTCATAAAAGCCTAATATGAACACACAGTGAGGACAAACACAAACACATGCAGATGCCCAAGAAAACACACGCACACACACACTCCCAAAAGTGGGCTCCATGGCCTCGTTTCCTTCACGTCAAGTAAACACTATTGTGTGCCGGGCGATAGGGATCACTGGAACCTAATTGTTTGAGGCAATATTCGCAGTGCATTTCATGGAGAAAGTGACAAACAATGCTGCGAGCGCTGGCCAGGACCGACGCTCTCTCTCCTCCTTTTGCTGCGACAGATGTCGACTCTATTTAATTTTCCTGATTGTCCTGGAGACCGGCCATCCGACGACAGAAAACGACAACAAGAATAGTTTGAGTTTATGTGGGAGATATAGGTCACAACATGAGGATGTGTTCACACTGCCAGCCTAGAATCTGATCCTATAGTTGCATTAACATGACAGATCCACCTCATCAGGACTCAGCAGGTGTTTGATTAAACTAGAGGTGACAAAAGGAGCATGTTGCAATATTATTGACACTATACACATGACAGGCTGGTCTCATACACCGTTCGTAGCTATACCTATGAAAAGTAATGCACTGTAATTCGTGTCTATCCCACAAAATCAAGTAGTGTGTAATTAACGTAATCCTGAACCAGGAATTATAAATAGCGGTGAACGCCACATAGGGAGGAGGTCAGGGTCGATGGGTGGGACAAAAAACACCGTCTTGCACCTAGGAGACAGGCGTTCGTGTCCCGTGTGAAACCAGAAGTCAACGTTGATTTATTTGTCCCGTAAGTTACATACTTAAGTTACGCCACTTCTGGAGTTAATTTGAGCCAAACCACGATCTTTTCCTAAACCTAACCAAGTAGCTTTGTTGCATAAACTCATGGAAGTTGTTTCCAGTGAAGATGCAAGTTTATTTTGAAAAGACTGTATGCATGTAACGAGCGGAGATTGACACGTGTTGCTGGACATTTGTAGGAAAACGAACGAAAAATGAGGAATAACTTTTTTGTAAGATATCATACGTTCCATTGTATGAGACTACGTTGCACAGGAGTAAACAGATTTATTTTTTAAATATTTTAAGATATTAAAATAGTAAAGATCAGAGTCTTGTAGATGAAAAACATTGAAAACAAGGTTAGTTGATTAAAAAAAGTACCATCTGTTCAAATAAATATAAAAAAAGGCAGTGCAGGAGCATGACTGCAGAAATATTATCACACAACAAACATGAGCAAATACATTTGTTTTTAAAATGTTTAATCAAAGATCAGTGTCGAGCTGTTTGGACAAAAACATTGTTTTCTCGTCTGAAATGTTTTGAAAAGAAAAAGGACTATTAAGGAACTACAATTCTACAAATTAATTTAGCAGACGCTTTTGTCCAAAGCGACGTACATCTGAGAGTTCGTACAACACAAGAAAGGATCTAGATGGGAGGGAACAAAGTGAGTAAGTGCCAACAACAGCTTCAAGTCTGATCGGACACAGGTGCCGACAGGCAGTGCACAGAGGCAATGCACAAGGTGTATATTTTTTATTGTTTATATTTTTTTGTTTTTGATTGTCATCATCATTAACAACATCAACAATGTCATCACTATTTTCATGGATATTCTAATCAACAGTAACAATATCCTTAATATCCTCATCATCAATAACATCAATGTCATGTGGTACCTATCTAGGTAACTATCTGCATACCTATGCATAAGTCCAATAAACTCAAATTTAAAAGAGTACTCCACCGATTTAACATTTACTCCTGTTACATGGTTAGACTCGTGGTAGAGAGTTTAAGAAAAAGATCAAAATTAATGCAGCATAACCAGAGATATCGTCTTTTTTTTATTTCACAGATTTTTCTTCCATGTCAAAACCTGCCGTCTACATTACCCACAATGCAACTCCACTGCCGACAGTCGGGATATTCAGGTGTGTTATGCTAGTAGCGGCTAATGTAGCCTCGAGCTGCTAGCCTCAAGCAGAGATGAGGACCTATAGACGTCTTTCTAACTCCACACCAACAGATTGTTTTTATTTTCAGACGTGCAGTATTCAAACCGACGCTGACTAAAGGGATCACTTGAGGCAATTTATCAGACTCCTCGCAGCTGTAGCCACAAAAGGCTTTACACAACTTTTTTTCATATTGGCAGTAGTACTACTATCCAACACCTGTAAACAGACTTTGATGTGTAAAATCAGTGGAGTTCCCCTCTAAATTGAGGAGAAGCAATCATTCGTGAGTCAAGTGTATCCGCTTCATCTCATGCAGATCAAACAAATGATTTAGCTCTTCCTCATTTCTGCCCCGTAGCATCAAGGCCCCAAACACCGTGGACAAGTAGACAGCAAGGACCTTTATTTTTATCTGTTCGCTGTATAAAGTTCATGGTGATCCTGATTACTGTAACGGCACCTCGTACGGTGTCAGCCACATGTCGGCGGTCGCACATTGCTCCGTTCCCAGGATGCACCTGGCCTGGGGCGAGCGGGCGGACGTGGGGGACAGCTGTTTCCTGTGCACACTTCCTGGTTTGGCAGAGCAGAGGGGAGGGGGTGGAGGAGGGTGGTGTGTGGAGCGGCAGGCGAAGGGGTGCTTTAAGGCCTTTTCCAAACAGGATATATCTGCCACAGCCACAGGTGTCAGGGTACCAACGCTCATCATATATACACTTAAAGAAATAAATCAAAGACTCTACTGATTTTAAAGAGAGGGTTTGGTAGAGAGGAAAGTAGAGAAGGATAGGACGACAAGTATATAGAGGGAAAAGAAAGGAAGGTGGGTTAGACAGAAGGATGGAGGAGAAAGGGCTCCTTTATTGTCTCAGAATAGACTCACTCAGCTGGGAGGGAGAGAGCGGCCGGTGGGCTAATCAGAGCATAATGGCTTCAATCAATAGCTTCCTTGATTGCACACATACTGTACATTCAACGTCAACAGCTGAACGGGAGCCAGAAAAGCAGCACGGCATTGTGTTTTCATGAGGTACTTAATTCAGGAGTGTAAATATACAAACCTGTGATGATGTTTCATTGCAACCGCACTTCTCCAGTATAAACGGCACATTACTATGTTGCTATGGCTACCAAAAAAACCCATAACATACATCAAATTATGTATGGGATCAGTGTTGGTCAGTATAGGGTCAGTAAAGAAAATATTGACTGATACGCCTCTTTGACCCATGAGTACAGTCATTTGACTTCAAAAGATGTTTAGATTATTCCTTACATGCTGTCTGCAGAAGCTTTTTTATACATATTTTTGCCAAAGGCATAAATAGACGTCCGTTTTCACTTCAGAAGTTTGGGAGAAGGCTGAGTATGAACTAGAGATGCTACATAGTGCATTTAATTGTTATTTTTAAGATCTCAGAGAGATAAACTGGAGCTATTTTAGTACAAAAAAATTCAATCAGACATGAAGTAAATATAACTGAATGCATCAATCAATAAACCCATCAGTTAAATCATTAAAATGGATAGGGACGCAGCGATCTGACTTTTTAAGTCCTGATACCGATAGCGATACCTGGGCTTTGGGTATCGGCCAATACCGAGTACTGATCCGATACCAGTGTTTAATTAATAAGCTGTACGCCTCACTGTGCGGAAGTGACTGGGATCATTATTGTATAAGATAACATCAGACTTGACTTAAACATTGCTTTTCTAACTTTGTAAAAGAAAATGCAAAATGTAACAAATAAATACATAGATATACATTTAGTGAATTGTTATTTATTATTAAAATAATAAATCATACACCAGCAACTTGGTAAAAAAAAGCCTCAAAATTAACAGGAGTTACATTTCAAGTGTAAACCTTTTTAAATGCAGCAACAAATTGGTCAAAACTTAAACAGGATTTAAAATTACTGTAGATAATGGATATAGTATATAAACATAGAATTGAATCGAATAGGTCGGCCCCATTGTCACCGATATCCAATCCAGCTATTTGGCTATATCGGCCCGATATCTGATCCGGTATCGGTATCGGTATCGGTATCGGTGCATTCCTAAAAATGGAGTCTGAAATGAAATATAAAGCTTTGCACTTTTATTTTACGTGCAATAAGTTGATACAATGTCAAAACTTTATTTACTTTCTATCTTATTTCTTTTGCTCTTAGTCAGGTTTGATCACTTCTCCATTCCCCATTTTTTCCAACTGCACATATGTAATAATAATATTATATACCCAATAATTAAAATATGCAGTGTTGATTGAAGGCACTGTCCATTTGGGTTGCAGAACATGCAAAATGTTAAAACAATTTACTGCAATGTGCATTTTATTATTATTTAGGATAACAGTTTTTTTAGCAGTGTGTCATCAGCGTAGAAGGGCAGAAAAGATGAGCGGGGGCGAAGAGATGACGCAGACTAGATCCAGCCCAGTAACTCTCACGTGGAGGACTGGTCTGACTCATTTGACCCCAAAGCCTCAGTCTGACCTTTGACCCAGAAGCGTCATCACCTGCGCTGGATTACGTGCAGAACTTTACGAGTGCACTGCGGCTTTTCAAACAGCCTACTCGCATCCACTTCCAGTGTTGGCAACACAACTACAAATATTTCCATATGAGATGAGCACTGACAATAGACTGTGTGTGTGTGTGCGTGTGTGTGTGTGTGTGTGTGTGTGTGTGTGTGTGTGTGTAGTGTACTTGTACATCTATCTTTGTGAGGACGAATTTGAGTTTTAGACCTTCAGAGGGAGGACATTTTTACCGGTCCTCACTTCTTCAAAGGCCTGTTTGAGGGTTCAGACGTGCTTTTAAGGTTCAAGTTAGAATTAAGTTTAGGTTAGGGTACGTGTGTGTGTGTGTGTGTGTGTGTGTGTGTGTGTGTGTGTGTGTGTGTGTGTGTCTGGCCCTCGGGTCACGATGACACTGCGTGGAACAACAGCGTATTGCGTCTTCCTCTCTCATATTTCTCATCATCAGCACTGCCGCCGTCCAAATTCCACTGGTGTGTTCACAGCGCGGCGGAGCGACTCGGCCCTGTTGTCAACCCCCATCCTGCAATAATAGGAAACACAGCATCACTTTTCCACTTTCTCCCTCACTTTTTTCACCGCTAATTCAAAATATATGAGTTCCTGTTTGGAGCTCCCTCGCTCAGGACTTGATTGTTTGTTTTGGATAAAAAGCTGCATGCAGTTTGCTTTCCTATCTAAAATGCTTTTGTTGTTCATAATGTGCTGCTGTTTTTCTGTATATGGGTGGAGGTTGGAATTTGTCATGTAGCAACAATCTCTTCTGTTTTTGCACATATACTGTATGTGCCAATGTACAAAGCTCTGCTGGGTCATCAGGAGAAATAATATCTAACTTGTCACTATAATTGCCATTGACTCATTCTGAAATTTTGGGGTTAACCTAAATATTTATTCATCTTTATTTTCACTGAAATAAAATCACTTTCTTAGAAACACCCTGTATGTTCACACTGTATTTCTAAAACCATGATTTTAGAAATGCTGATGACATAAGTTCTGCGTGTGGCGTTTATGGTTAATACATGTTTTCGTCTGGTTTTGATAAAATAACAATTAAGCGGCAGGATGATGATTAAACTATTTGATTATTATCAGAAACATTTTTAAAAAAATGTTTTGTTTGTATGAAAATGTTACAAAAACATGCATGCATGGAGGCAAAAATAGCAGGCCCCTTTGTCAAGGTATATCATGCAGTGTTCATTTTAGTTCATCAGGCACATATGGCATATGTGACAATTTAGTTTCAGCCACACCGAAGGGGAATAAACCTCTCTGTTGGCCTGTTACGTTTCCTTTGGTTCTCCTACAGGATCAAACTTACTGCAGTCGAGGCCTGACTTTCAAAGTTGACTTTGTTGTAGTACACGGCCCTATTCCCACATCTAATTCCCATCAAATTTAAAGTTACACATGGTAACAGATTGCAAAGACTGACATATTCACCAAAATACAGAGCACATTGGTAGGCTAAATAACAGAAACACCTATCAGTATAATTCAATACGGTGCAACACCACCACACACTGCAGCCTCCATCAGGATCATCCAGTTTAATCAACTCCTCTCCAAAACAGTTTCAACAAAAACTGAACACTATAACCTTCATGAAAGTAGGGTTTATTGTCAAACTGTTGCATTAGACTGCATTATTTTTAGCTACTTGCATCTAAAAAACTGGCAACTCCGTGTATAAACTGGCAATTGTTGTCTCATGGTTGTCCTGTATGTCTGCTGTGCAGATTTGATTGTTTTGTGTTTTGGTTGGCTCACCACCAGGTGGCGACAAAGACTAGATATTAAATTTGTAACTTTCAAGCCACTAACTTGCTTATTTAAAGGGACATTTTGACAACCATGTCTCTGTCTTTTAGTCATAGTATGGCATGCTTATATTCACCATGACCCCTGCCATTATGTCATCTGTATTTGTTATGAAAATGAGATGACATAAAAAAAAAACACAAAATTCAAACCACAGTGTAAAATGTATTTACTTATTTATACTGTGGTTATACAGTATATTGTATGTGTTTGTAGCACATATTTGTACATATTTCTTAGATTTCTAATTTCTTATTCTTATTTTTCTTATTATATTTCTCTAGATATATTGTAGCATTATGTACTGTACATAATTTAATCCTTTATTTCTATTTTATTACATTCTTTATGCTTTCATATAAGAGCAACTGTAACGTCCCAATTTCCCCCCCCGGGGATCAATAAAGTATTTCTGATTCTGATGTCATCAGACGTACAGTTTAAGTGGAATAGTTGTCCTGCAATATACAATGACGACATGATAGTTTATAGACATGTCAATGCACATCATTTCCCCATAGAAATGGTTGAAAATTGGTGGTGCTCCTTTATATTGAGACACTTTGATTTCGAAATTGTAGCCTGTAAGTTAAGATTTTAACTGGAGCTCTAGTCTGAAATTTCTCCATTTTTGTTCGAGGTGAAAAAACCTCAACTCACCGGCCTCAAACGAATCTCAACAAGTGCTTTCGCTCTCTGAAAGGAGAGAGCAAGACACTGTTGTTTTCTGTCCGTATTCCCATATATCAACTTGTGCTGTTTGTAAAATGTAAAAACAATAACCACAGTGATATTTGTTAGTGATATTATAAACTGGCCTTGCTATCAATGCAACAGGCTGCTCCAAGATGATGACAGGTCTGATGGGCCAAATCATTTTTTGTATTTTTGCGGTCACTGTCATCTTTTGCACTAAAAATTATTAATAATTCTGAAAAAATGCAATTATAAGCTGGCTGAGTTTGATTATTTATTTTTTTAATTTTTGTTTTACCTTTATTTAACCAGAGAAGTAAATTGAGAACCAATTCTCATTTACAATGACGACCTGGCCAACAGGCAGCGACAGGTCAATACAAGATATTAGAACACAGAACATAAATACGACTAGTGCTATAAAACATTAGACAAAATTAAAACTAAAAAAACATTTAAAACTCAATAATAATTAATATGTTTATGTTATCAGAAACATAAAACTAATGAATTATGTTTTGTTCACAAAATAATTATACTGTTCATTTCCATTTGTCCGCATTTTATTATTGCTTATGATTAAATGTAAGTACAGTTGTTTTGTTGGCATGACGCTAATGCACACACCCACACACACACACACACACACACACACACACACACACACACACACACACACACACACACACACACACTAGCTCTCTGCTGGTGGGCCCGCTCAGTGTGTGGGTGGTCTGGACCAGGTGGAGGAGAGAGGGATTAACACCAGGCCGGCCTAAAGGGGGAAAAAGTACAGAGGGAGAGAAAACAAGAGATGGAGGAGAGATGGACATCTGTCCTCCAGATGTGCTGTTCCAACATAAGGAGGTGGTTTATGAAATAGAGAGAAGGGAATGAAAAGGCTTTTGGTCACGAGGCTCAGTGACAACTGGATGCATTGTGACTGAAATAGCATTCAACCTCCCTCTCCTTCTTCCTTAATCACTCTCTCTAGACTTTCTCCGTGTGTGTGTGTGTGTGTGTGTGTGTTTGCTCTGGTTGTCTGTCATTTGGTTAGAAACATAACACAAACACACACACACACATCCGTTCTCTTTCCGTCTCTTCTTCCGTTCCCGGAGGAACTTGTGCAGGCTGCTATTATACAGTATAAACTGATGATGACCACCTGTCAAAACATGTCCACTTACTGTGTGTGTGTGTGTTTAGGAGGGTGCTGATGAGACTGAGACAGGTTGAACTTACTGAGGAACAAAAGACTGATTTTAATACAGATTTTAGCGTTAAAAAGTAAAGTAAAACGCTTTATGTATTACACTTGTCCACCTACAATTACTACAAAGGTGCAACTACTTACTTCTTTAGCTTTTTTATTAATACATATCTATAATTTTTAATCAGTGGATTTTTCTAATTCTTTCTTTTATTTTTACTCTAATATATATTTTATAGCACACTAGCCTTTATAGCACAGCCCCAAGAGTATGCCACCCTGCATTTTATTGCACATATTGTACGAATATGTGACAAATAAAACCTTTGAATCTTGAAAATAAATAAATAAACCTCCTAGCTTTTCCAGAGCTTTCTGCTGACAAATGAGAACTGAAGCAAAAGCTAGAAAATGGACCTTTTAATTCTTCTTTGTTGTAAAAAATACCAAACAATGAACTTTCACAATTAAATTACTGAACAATAAAATAAATCACGGTTTAAAGTTGCACTTAATGTAAAAAATAATTGCACTTTTTAAATCAGTTTCTATATTTAATTGTAAATGAATAAGTATCATACAGCAATGAATACAAAGGAGACGGACATTTATCAAGGACACACTTCAACCATCATCTATTTACAGTAAACCATGTTTGAAGACACAGTTATTCCTTCCTAGTGTCACATACACCGTGTTTAAACACACACACACACTAATAAAAAAACACACACAAAAAATAAATTAAAAAAATATATAAATAAAAGAAAACAAACCCTTCCTCTAGCTTTTCCTCATTACCAAGATCAGTAAACATTTTATTTGTTGTTTACAAAATCAACGGAATTGCAAGATCAACTCGGAACAACATACATGTGGTTCAGCTGGAAAAAGAAAAATCATATTACACTTTGTTAATTTTTGTCCAGATGTCCTGGAGCTTTTGATCTGTCAAGTGTTGTTTTCAAGGTCAAGAATAGACGTTCAATCTAAATCTTTAAGCTATCATGGACAAAAGATTGTTTAAGTGCTCAGAAAAAAAATTGGAAATGTGAATATTTGTAATTACAACTGGGCAAACTTTCTTCAGGAAGATGGTGAGATACGATTGAAAGCTCCAGAACCGCTACTGTCATAAACGCAATAATGTTATTGTTCTTTTTCCAGCGAAACCACATTTTTGCCATTGAATGTTGATGTGTTGAGACTAGCAAACAGGTTACAGATGACTCAAATAAAACATTGATTACAACCCTACATACCGTATAAATATGTCACATTTGTCCGCCGTCACCTCCGAATATCTGCAGTCAGATTTCTGCATTTGGTCGGCACACAAAATGTTACATGACACACTGCTCCTTTGAGGTTCAGCTTTGATTGAACATCTTTTTCTTTCTCCTATAGATTCACAGTTTGTTCCCTCTGCAGCATGTGTACTGTTTGTGTGTGGTTTACAGCTGTTTACATAGCTAACAGTGGGTGAGCCCTGTTCAACGAGCCCTACCTCTGGGATTCAGCCTTTTCGAAGGCCTATAAACTCTGGATGAAAGCTGAGGCCAAATTAATAAAGTTTAACAGGATAAAGATGTGGCTTGTTACACAGCACGGCATTAAAATCGGCCTCCTAAATGACAGAAAACAATCTGTGTTTACGAGTTCATGGTCATAGAACATCCTATAAAGTACACCGGTTTGTTTTTTGCGTGCGTCCTGTTTGCATTGTAGCTTTTGCTCTTTTCCACACAGAGTCTTTCCCTGATCCTTCTTATTTGCCGCCGGCTCAGTTGACCTCAGAGCTCCCTCTCATAATGAGATATTAAGTTAAACCAGCAAGCGCGGAAAGGCAAACACACACGGATAACTGAGGCTTCAATCCTCGTTCGCTCCAGCGTTCGGTGTTACCTGGAACTATTAAAGGCTATTTTCGTTGATGCTCTGGTTATTGGGTGCTTTTAGGTTTTTATTCCGCTTGGCTCTGTAATTGTTGTTGTTCTTTCGGAGCCGAGCTGTGAAACTTACATCTCTCACACAAGTTATAGAGCAATAAATGCTGAAAATAAAGTCCCTAGATTCCTTTAAAAACTCAATGTTATTTCTTGTAATTACTTGAATATAGAAGATGTTACCGATATGAGAAGTGTGTGTGGGAACATGTGGCTATACATGTCTATCGTAGTGCACTATGAGAGCCTCAAACCTGGACAAAACTGGTCACATTAGGGCAGAAGAAACAAGTTGTGAACACAACATTGACATACAGTATATCATAAGTTGACGTGGCAAACTTGTTAGCAAACTGTCGCTTATTTATAGTGCTGCAACTAACGACTATTTTCATTGTCGATTAATCTGTTGATTATTTTCTCGATTAATTGATTATGATTATGTTAGAAAATGGTGAAAAATGTCGATCAGTGTTTCTCAAAGCTCAAGATTCCGTCCTCAAATGTCTTGTTTTGTCCACAACTCAAAGATATTCAGTTTACTGTCATAGAGGAGTTAAGAAACCAGAAAATATTAACATTTAAGAAGCTGGAATCAGAGAATTTCAACTTTTTTTTTTTTTAAAACATTACTCAAATAAATTAATCGATTATCAAAATAGTTGACGATAAATTTAATTGTTGACAACTAATTGATTAACCGATTAATCATTGCAGGTCTACTTATGATCACATCCAGCAGTTATGGAGCAACATTAGCATTCATTTTGGAGTTGTCTTTCTGGTCATTTTAGCTCTCTTTTAGCTCTGTTTTTGGTCTCCACCAACTCCTCAGGGAATTATATGTCTCTTTAGCTGCTAAATGCTCCTCTATGTTCACCAGCTAGTCTCTAACTGTGTCTGTCTGCTATTTGGGGCTGAGTAGGTAGTGTATTGTCGGTTTTTAGACCTTTTTTACTGAAAACAGCTGCTTGCTGCGGCCAAAAATGGTGCTATGAAAACAGTGAGAGTGATGCGGCCGGACAGCTAAACAATGAGTTCTCACTCAAACTCACTATAAAGCTCCGTAAAGCCGAGGAGGGGCTGCTTATTCAGGTGAAAATTCTCTGAAGGTCATCACTAACCGTTTCACATGTCATATTGTTTTCCCGATACCAGCCTTGACAGCGACGCTGCTATCGTTTTCACCTTGTGAGTCTGTGTGTGTCATCGCGGCAAAATGTGGTCCTGGAGACACCTACTGTAGCGGAAACTAGTACTAGTTTTGAGTACTTTGCCAGGTGTTTATATTTCCGTCTGTGGACAGATTTTGTCACCGCGACAACGTTACAACCGTGTAAGATGCAGTCACAAAACTGTACTTCAGTTGAGATAAAAATGAAAGCAGAGTTAAAAGATAGGTGTGGTTCAAGCCAGGGTACCGGAAGTACGGGGGTAGGAAGTTGGAGAAGGGGCCATTGGGCCAGCCCGATTTGGTGTCGCGGCTGGTGTGATCCCATCGTTGTGGTCTCTTGTTTGATACATCGTTATTATAAAAATATGAATTATAGCCCCTTTAAATTTACTGCTCCTAGCAACTGCTATTGCAGCTTCCATGATGACTGTGGGAGAGCTGCCTCTTGGTTATGGCAAAAAAAACAAAAAAACCATTCCCAAACAGGACGAATATGAACCCGATGATTATCAGACCTTTGACCATATTTATAAGCTGCGGTTTGCAACTTGACATCAGTTTCTCTCAAACATACTGTACGTTTCACTTGTCGATCCAAAATAAAGACAGATTCAGCAACTGCATGGCTTATTTCTCGCAAAAAATGTTTTCAAAAACACATTTCGGTGAACTATTTTCGTAAAATAAGAGTAGAAAGTTTCCAAACGAGCCGACATGTTGTTTCCGGTGCCTAGTTTCTAGTGGCAGCCCATCAAGCGTCCAATGCTGGGAAGCGAGGCAATCTGGGAAGCGAGGCAATCCCTCGTGATAAAAAACGCCCCTGTGGACACGTATCATAACCCAAGTCTGCTATTTTCACTGCTTCCCACTCATGGACAAAACATGCTTTCTCCCTGTGTGGTCTACCATCAGCTTGCCCTCAAAAATTGAAAGTCAGATATTTTATTTAAATGCAATTTGAGAGCAGCGCTTGTAGTTTTATTATCTGCTTGCTTTGGCAGACAAATCAAAATGAAAAAAGCAGACTCAAGTTCTGATTGAAACTTTGATCACTTGCTAAAGCGATTTATTTTTTTTCATCTGTCATTTTCCCTTTAGTTCCACCTCATGAATCATTACCGCGGCTAACATTAACAAACACTGAGCCTTTCATTGAAGCGTAGAGCATGACAGACAGCTTCTTTCCTCTATACGCTGCAGTAGGCTAACACATGAGCATCAGATTCAAAGCATGTATCAGTGTGAATGGAGCTGTCCGTCAGCTTTCACACACACACAAACACACACGAGCCGCCCGTCACTAGCAGTCTGAAATGAAACAGACTCCCTCACATCGTTATCCCCCTCCCATTCATCCTTCCTCGCTCAAGAACCAGGAAAGCTTGTATTTGGATCGGAAATCTGCTACAAATCTGGCAACCATATGCTGGGACATATTCAGCTTTCATGTCTTTCAACTGGGTCTTTTTTTGGTTTTATGAAAGAGTCCGCTCCTCCGCACATGTGCATCTCCCTTGTTTCGTATTCTTATTGTGAATCGTAGCATTGTGTGGTTGCTGACAGTGCTCCACTTAGCGAGGCCTTCTGCTGTGTGAGTGAACGTTTGGGGGGGATTATGGTTCAAAGGGGGCTGCGCTGAGCTTGCACAGACGACTCTGGCCTGCATATTCACTTTTCATTTCTGTTACACGTTGTCAATAACTGGGGGATGTATTGCAGATTGGTTCCATATTGTTGTTCCCGTGTTCTGACATCAACCTTATGTGGCCCTTTAGTTGGATCACCAATTTACTTTGAAGAGCACAGAAAACAGATACAGCAGTCAGTTCATGAGACGTGCAGTTTAAGGGGAGATAAAGTGCAAATATGAGCACAGAGGTAATCTGAGTGACATTCAAAGATGGCGGTGGATCGAGGTGGGCGATTTCAGGATATACTGTGGAAAGGTATAACTTTGTAAACTCATAAATTCAATCATTTATACTGTGGCAACCAATGCTGGATTAACAGTGGGCAACTTGTTTTGGGGCCCCAGACTCTGAGGGGCCCTGAAGGCTCCAGGTTCACCATTGTGGTAGTTAGTTTGTGGAAATGTATTTAATTTAGGGCTGTCAATCGATTTAAAATATTTAATCGCGATTAATCACACATTTTTTGTCAGTTCAAAATGTACCTTAAAGGGAGATTTGTCAAGCATTTAATACTCTTAGCATCATGGCAGTGGACAAATACGCTGCTTTATGCAAATGTTTGTATATATTTATTATTGGAAATCAATTAACAACACAAAACAATGACAAATATTGTCCAGAAACCCTCACAGGTACTGCATTTAGCATAAGGAATATGCTCAAATCATAACATGGCAAACTGCAGCCCAACAGGCAACAACAGCTGTCAGTGTGTCAGTGTGCTGACTTGACTATGACTTGCCCCAAAACTGCATGTGATTATCATAAAGTGGGCATGTCTGTAAAGGGGAGACTCGTGGGTACCCATAGAACCCATTTTCATTCACA
>CAKALU010051892.1:18324-35334 GCA_916700995.1 Hozukius guyotensis | reverse complement strand
CACACACACACACACACACACACACACACACACATACACACACACACACTCACTCTTCTCCTCTCCCTCGATCTCTCTCCATCTCTTCATGCATACATATTCGGAGCTACAGGTGCCCCCAAAAGTATCATCCTTTCCTGATTTTGATTGACACACTCGAGGGGCGGCGGATCACAATTAGTGATGGTGCTAATTTCCCACAATGCCCTGCAGCCACTGGGCACCCACTGCGCCCGCAGCCAGCTCATCAATATTCATGAGCCATCTGATGAATATGCAAATGGTGGAAACGCGGCGGTGTCCAGGTGAACAACCGCAGCGCACCAATCAGAGGCCGCCAAGCGCGCTCGACTTCCAGGGGTGGGAGACGTGGCAGGAAGTGGCGTCTCAGGGCATCAAAGGCAACTCATCGTGATTATGATTCTAATTAATGCGTAAAATCTTGATGATAAACATTGAGATCTAAATTAATATCACAAATGATACCAAATCCTAGTCTGAATTTACTCATTTTAAACCAAAAGGTCTGCTTTAATCTGTTAATCCTACTATTAAACTCCCTTTTTGTACTTAACTCTAATATTTATTTAATGGATGATAGTTCTAACTTTAACCTTAATCCTAACCTCAGCCATTTACATTATAAACCTTATTTTAATGGTAAACATGGTCTCATTTTAATGAATGAATGTTAGCATTTATTAAACCACTACTTCTAATCTCAAACTCTTGAATTGTAAATCCAACTTTTACTTTAATCCTAACCTTTCTTGGATTATAAACTCTTAATCTTCATCTCATGGACTATAAACCTTCTGCATTTGATTTTAATCCTCGCTGTTAATCCTGATTTAAACCTCATGGTTTATAAACCTCACTTAAACCGTAATTCTAGTCTTAATCTTGCTACAGATCTTATCTAAAATGTTGATTTTAAGTAGCTGGAATAACTCATATAAATCATAATTGTGTCACGAAGAAATACTTTATGTAGATAAACATTGAATAAGTCAACAAACGCATAAAATCAAACCTGAAAACGAACGGTATTTGAATAGATTTCTTTTCAAAGCACAAGGACTCTTTTATTTAATATTTTATTTATCTGAGGGACTCTTTTTATTCAGTCATTTAATGCCTTTGTTTTTAAGTCTTAATCATTGGTTTTCATACTATTTCTATCTCCTTTTGACATGTTATTGTTTAGTGTTGCCATATTTAGTCTTGCAAAATTCTATTTCTTGTTTTGTTTTTTGTCTTTGCTGTTTTAATCTTGCTCTGTGAAGCACTTTGGGTTGCATGATTGTATGAAAGGTGCTATATAAATTAAGTTTAGTCGAGTTGAGTATTCCCAGATGTTAGAGCCCGACAGATAAACTGGTGGGGCCAATATATCAGCCAATCAGTATCGGCACATATATATATCAACTAAGTAACAAGACATTGCAGTTCAGAAACGCCAAAGAAATTCGTATTAAGAATAGCGACAATAAGATATTTCAGACCTTTAAAAAAGGGAATATTTAACAGATTTTGATACAATTTGGTAGACAGGTAGGTGTTCACCCGAGGCGAAATGGAGTCAATTTTGGTGATGAACTTGATCTAGAATTTCAACCTTTTTTGCTAAACAGAGCGTTTAAGTCCTAAGGGGTTGTTTGCAGAGTCAAGAAATCAAACTAACGAACTGAGGTGACAAGACATGACATCTGTGGGCGTCGTATAGTTTAAACACAAAGTTCATCCTCTACAGTTTAAACCAACCACCCCTTAATTGTTGGGAGGTTGGAATATTTACGTAGATTCTACTAACCCTGCAACAGCATCTGTCTTGTTGTTACACTATGGTATGAAAGTGTTTTCGGTGTTCAAACATATAATCGCACACACATGAAGCCACACCGGGAGCTGCTCTGCTGCAGATCTGGGGAGGAAAACCAAAGCGGACAGATCAGAGCGGAGATATAATCAACCCTGAGTTCTGAGGAAAAAAGCATTTCGCTGCTTCCTTCCAGTCCTCCTTTACTCTCTCATCTCAATACCATCCTCCACCACCACCACCCTCCTCCACCATCCCCTCTGTGTGGAGCTCAGTGCAGCGGCGGCGGCGGCTGGTGGTGGTGCCAGCACAAACAGACCCAGCTCAGGGTTTGAATAGAGAAACTGGCAGCCGGAGCTGCTCAGGGCCCACAGCACCAACTCTGAGATGGGGCTCACGTCGAGGCAGCGCTCCGGTGCAGAGTTCAGCTCAACCAGAAGGTTTATTGCTACAGTAGGTGTGTGTGTGTGTGAGTGTGTGTGTGTAGGTGTTATTGAGAAGCATGGCTTTCCCCAGAGAGATCCTCCATTAATTGTGAAGTGAAGGAGCCTGAGGGCGACACCAGGGACCTCCATTAAACACAGACAGGCAACTGACAACCTCTCTCTCTCTCTCTCTCTCCCCACTTTCTTTTCCTCTCACCCCT
Source organism: Hozukius guyotensis (assembly GCA_916700995.1). Lineage (NCBI taxonomy): Eukaryota > Metazoa > Chordata > Actinopteri > Perciformes > Sebastidae > Hozukius > Hozukius guyotensis. Next base: position 32,869 of record CAKALU010051892.1, on the reverse strand, counting down.
CATCCCCTCCCTCATTTATCCTCTAAAATTCAAATTCACATTCAAATTTAAACAAGGTTCATTGCCATGAAAGGAGAAAGCTAATGTTGGCAAAGCAATAACAGCACACAAAAGAAAAAAAAAATAGTTTTGTTGATTCTGGGAGGCTGCAAACAAGGAACGCATCACCTAAATGTAGCGCGCATGCATAAGAGATTTGATTTTTGCAAATTTCAAGCAGCAATTACGGCTTGTTAAACAGCTTCTGTTGTGCAGGGATCTCACTCTGTTTTTGTCTGATTATTTTAGCTGAGGTCGACTCAGGTTTTATAATTTCCCCTGCAACACACACACCTCAGACATTTACAACTCAAGAGGCCCCAATTATACTTTTAAAACATCTGGATTTTCATTGCTCATATTTGTCTCGCTCCACAGTCAGCAGTCAGTGGAGATAAACTTTGTCTCCTCAGAAGCGAGTTGAAACTTGCTAATGGTGTTGGTTCTGTCCTTGGAGCCTGCCCATACTATGGGTGCTTTTTGTAGCTGGGCTGTGAGTCCCTTATGAACTTATTTCCAGAGCAGGGTAATTATTGCAGGTACAACGCCTCAGGACGAGCACCTGATTCCCAACAGGATCTGTCTGGACTCCTGAATGAGCCCCATATTGAGATCTTCTCCAAAACTGCCAGTCAGCAGCTATACAGTAGATCTTCCGCCATAGGAAGCTCCGGTTTCCTTGTCCCCTGGTGAATCCTTGACTTCTAAAAGTACGCTCTGAATGTTAAAAAAAAATACTTTAAAATTGTCCACCAATTATCTGTCATTGTTCTCATTTTATCATCTTTCTTCCTGTGTGTTTTTGTATGAGCAGTGAAGGTCACACGCCACTAGAGGGAGCACCAGTAGTGTGGAAAAGACCCACATATGTCAGTTCTCACTCACCCCCTCCATGACTTTGACCATCACACACACTCACTCACTCATAGAGTACAGTATATGTACATACTGCTGTAGGCAAATACCAATGAACCTAATGGAATCCACCTTAACTCTGATTATCAATGAATTTGCCAGGGTGAAGCACTGATGTGCATTTTATTCACGTGCACAAACATGCACACACTCGTACACACACACACACACACACACACACACACACACATATACACATACGCTATAGCAGATGTTAAGGATTAGTGTGTGTGTGTGTGTGTATGTGTGTGTGCGTATAGCCTCAGGCACTGTTCAACAATGCATTATTCCTGAGTGCACCAGTTAAGAGGGGCACTCCGTCTCCATGGCAACCACCCCGGCTCTGATGTAAACATGGGGGTAGTTGAACGTCAGCCCCAATAAAGTCGAAGATTTGCCCCCCCCCAGATTACAGACAATAAGAGACGACGATAACACGGCAAAGTGTGAAAAATGTCACCGTTTCTTTTAAAAGAAGTTGTGAGGGTCGTCTGTGTGAGGGGACGTCTGAATAAATCCTCGTTTTCAAGCTCTGTGAACATCTCAAAATGAAGCTGAGAGCAATTCTTTGTGAAATGAAGGTCAAATAAACCACTTCTAAAAGATAAACATTCTTTTAATCTAAGCCTGGTTAACTGAAAGTTTACTCACAGCATCCTGAAGAATCTTAATCTTTAATCTTAGATGTAAAGAAACACCAACAAAGCCCCTCTACTTCCTGGCTAACATCTGAGGGATCTCCTGCTTTGTTATACGACGTAGACGCCTGCCAACTTTTGGCAGCCCGCAGAGAAGAATGGTGGATTTCTGGAGAGATTAGTATAATCACTGGAGTCCCACAGGGGCTAAATATAGGTCGACCAGAGGCAGAGGATCTAAGCTAAGAGAGGAGTAGGTACCGGTGGCCACGGGCAACATTTTGAGGCAACGTTGCAGGGCAACTGTGACCAACAGTGTGTTTTTCATTACACGTATTTCCCTTGGAGCCCACTGTTCGGCACAGGCTGTTACTGCATAAAACAGCCCACATTTCATGAAACATATTGTTCTTAACTCACTGTAAAATGCAGTTTTGTTGCCGCTTCATCGTCCCGAGAAGGATGAGAGCCATCAGTCAGAGCTGAAGGGAAACTTTCACTTTATCCCTTGTGCGTTTTGCTTCTCTGAGATGTATTTGTAACAACAAAATGTGGCGTCCTGAAGTGTAAAATAAGTCGTCCTGCAGGAGAATATCAGCATTAATTCTCTTCTGGAGGAGATAAATATTGTATGGTATTGTGTCATCTATTCGTATTACACTATCACATTCAGTTAAATCATACAACATAATATTACTTTGGCACATTTGTAGGTCACTGTACCATTTTGTATCATTTATCATACCGTTTTCTACTGCACTGATTGTACAGTGTTGTGTAGTGTTGAATCACACTCTACTGTAGAATTATTTTGTCATTTTTCAGACTTTACTCTTTTATTCACCCTTTTTCTTGTGAAGTACTGAATCATTTTGCCTCTCCCTTGATTTATATGAATCAAGTGGAAAAATCAAAACAGGTATACAGTAGACAAGTACTTCATTTTAAAAGGTCACATGTCCAAAAGGTTGGGAACCAGTGATGTATTGTATCATCTTCATCATATTGCATTATTCTTTATTGGTCATATCATATCATATCATAGCCTGTAGTTACTCAGTAATAGTCAGCAATGAGTAATTAAAAGAAACAGTGTGTAGGATTTGGGGGGGATCTATTAGCAGAAATTAAATTTAATATTCATAACTATGTTTTCATTAGTGTATAATCACCTGAAACTAATAATCGTGTTTTCATTACCTCAGAATGAGCCCTTCATATCTACATAGGGAGCGGGTCCTCTTCATGGAGTCCGCCATGTCGCTCCGCCATGTTTCTACAGTAGCTCAGAACGGAGAGAGTGGTATCGATCTTCTCATCAAACTCTCTGTAACTCCTGGGTGAAAGTCCGGTGTCTTTTGACCCACCCATCCACCCGGACCTCCTCCGTTCTACTACTACCACCTACTTCCTGGTTCACGATTATGTGGATTACACATGAATTGATTTGGTGGGATATATATATATGATATACAGTGAATTTACTCTTTGTAGGTATAGCTACCATTTGTCCAACATTCATTATAGCATAACATTATATTATAGCATAATGCAGCATGCAGTAGAGCTTTGTTTATTAACCATAATGTCCATAGATGATGACATTAAACAATAAAAGAACAGAGGACACCACATCATAAACCTGATAAAACAGTTTTCATTCATTTCACTCTTTGCTATGATGTGAGTTTGTAAAAAAAAAAACCAACTTGTTCTGCGGTTCCCCGGGAAACAAACAGCCGAGTGTTGAGTCAGACCAAACCAAACCCAGCATGTCATGTCCACCACCTCACCCAGGCAGAGCCATTATTGTCTGGAAGCCACACAAGCAGAAAAGTAGGGGCGACGGGGGTTATAATGCTCATGAGTGTGTTTATAAGAGTGTGTGTGTGTGTGGATGCTAAACTCTCTCTCCATTGGAATGGGTTCTAGTGTGTGTGTGTGTGTGTGTGTGTGAGTGTGTATCTGACAGCTCAGATGAGGACTGGCTGCAGGCAGCTGCTTTGCTCGAGGCCACATTCAGTTCCGTCGCACTGCATTAGTCCCCAACCAACCTGTCACCCCTAGCAAGAGAGTGATAGCACGCAGCACACACACACACACACTGCTAAACACATTTACACTCTTTCATCAATCACCACTTTCCCATGTGTTCACGAGCGCAAAACATAACATGCTGACACATGCGAAGCAAAACCTATAATGCAAAGATTACTCCTCGCTTAATCTGGTGTTGATCGTACGTGGTGGCGTCGCCGCAGCTTCCTGTCCACGCTGTTTATCAGTCAGTGTGTGTGTGCGTGTGTGTGTGTGTGGGGGGGGTGTTAATCAGAGCGACTATAGCCAAAGTGCAGTGTGAGTGTGTGTATTTATGTGTGTGTGTGCAGTCCGTCAGTGCTGATATGCTAGTGAGGGGGACTAACCGGAGTTGAGTGGAGTCTTTTGTAGCGCAGGCGAGGCCCTCAGGCACAGCCCCAGACCTAGATCCCCCCCCACCCCATCACCACCACCACCACCCACCCACACATCTCACACACACACACACACATAAGCACACACACACACCACATGCATATGCCCTCGGCCGTCGTGCTGTAGATCTGATGTGACAACTACAGTGGGGCAGACTTTCCCACCATCACCCTGCGTTTTCGACGGGATGTGACCGCGAGTGTGTGTGAGTGTGTGTGTGTGTGCAGCGGCGGTGGTGGGGTGGGGTTAGTTGAGGGGTGCCATAATGAGGCTTGGTTTGGTGGGACAGATGTTGGGATTCGGAGGGCATCGGTTGAGACAAGGAAGTGATGGTTCATTAGTATGAGGATCTCTCTCTCTCTCTCTCTCTCTCTCTCTCTCTCTCTCTCTCTCTCTCTCTCTCTTTCAGCCTGTCTGCTTCCTTCTTGTGTTTTTCTGTCTCTATCACTGCCTCTCTCTCTCTCTCTCTTTCTCTCTCTCTCTGGTATGATTTCCTGTGCCCGGAGCCACTGACAGAGGCAATTCTTCCCCACTCTGCTGCAATGGTGCATCTCTGATTAACTTTTAATGACTTCACTATAACAGCCAGACACACACACACACACACACACACACACACACACACAGAGAGAGGAGGAGGCTGGCGATGAGATGAATCGACCGAGAAGTTTGCACTTTGGCTCAGCCGGGCTAATAGTCCGTAATGGAAGCGATACATCGGAGCAATCGGATAGCGTGGAGAGTTACAAACTCTTGCCCTCAGTTGAGAGGAGGGCGGTTGGGCAACAGTGCTCGAGAAGTTGCCTCAGCATAACTGCTGTGATCGCGGATGAGGATCTAATGTCTAATAGAGTTTAACCCTTGATTTATTGCTCCTTTCCTGATAGTGATGAACAAAATGTATGTTTGCAGAGGTGTAGACTTTAAACATGAGACATGGACTTGAGTCACCATCAATTTTACATGTCAAAGTCAATTTAATATTCACAATAAGGAGGACTACACAGCCTGTTGAAACAGCTGAATCTGAGTGTCTTAGGTTTCGAAACAAATGATAAAGAAGAAGCCTGCATTATAAACTTTTGGTGTTGAGTTTGAAAGATGTGGGTGTTTACCAGTGAAAGATGCTGTCTAGTTGCATTATGGGAAGTGTATGATACAGTACTTTTGGAATTGGATCCATTCGAGGGACTAAGAAAATCTCAAAACTTGACTTAAACTGGTCTCAAATAGCATGAGACTCGACTTGGACTCGATACAAATGACTCAAGTCTTTACTTCGGACTTGTAAGAATTACGTTTACAAATTGAAAATTTCAATTTGCACTGGTTTCAAATTTGAAATTGAAATTACCCTGACAAGTTTGAGACTTTGTTCTGACTTGTCTCTTATGACTTGAACTCTGACGGACTTGAGATGACTTCAAATGATTAGAGAGTTGAATTACTGACAGATTTCACAATTAACTTGCAACTTTCTCCAGTTTCTTGAGACTTTAATTAAACTTGAAATAACCTGCAAAATGTTTTCACTCTGTCATTTGATGCATTGTTATTGTAAAAATATCAATTATACCCACTTTAAGAATTACTTTGGCTAACTCATGACTTGACTTGGATTTGTCTTATGACTTGATACTTGACTTGGACTTCCCTCACAGACTTAAACAGTTTTGTCTTAAAGTGTTCAGATGCTCCCATTGAATCTAAGTATATGACCCATTAAGATGAAGGCAACATAACAAAACCAAACCAAAACCAGGTGCCTGAAATGAGAAGCAGAGAACAGCAGCAGCAGCAGCCAAGCAGACAGAGAGAGAGAGACTGCTAGAAGCAGCCAGAGCTTTATAGACTGGGAACACTGGGCCCTGCAGGTGTTCCCAGTTGTCCCCAACGACCCCCTGCCACCAGGTATCTGGAAAACAGGAGTCGCCACAATACAAGTGGAGAAAGTTTTAATTTGAGGCAATCAAATGCTTCATAATATTCCTGTGTTCGTAAAATAAAATAAAAAAACATGTAAGAAATGCCGCAGAAAGAAACCAGAGCTGACTAAAAGGGTGGGAGGACATTTTGAGAGAAAGTATATGAAATCAGTCAGACATCACTACAAACCTGCCATGTGCTTTAGCACACTAACAAATGGATGTTAAATACTCATCAACTTTGAGAAACCCATCTAAAGTTAACCATCAAGTTTGAAGTGGTATTTGGTGATTTTGGAGGTTTTATCAAGCAGATTTTGAGATATGAGGGAAGAGTTGGAGATCATAAAAGGTTGTCTATATGATACCCAGACCATTGATATAGCATCAAACAACTATCATGCTATGTAAAGATATAGAGGAGTAATATCTACCTGAGCAGAGAATGAAGTCACTGTCCCTCTGTGTGTGTTGTAATCTGAGCTTCTCCGTGCTTTGCTCATACAGCGGGTACATCTAACGCCGTCCCGACCAACGAAGCGTAGCGCCCACACTCCGGTTCTCCCTCAGGTAAAAACTGTTAGCGATGTCAGCACTGTTGTCGTTGTTGTTACTGTTAGCGCTGTTAGCACAGTTAGCTGCGAGCCACCGGCTTGCCCGTCGCCATGTTGAGAGCCGTGCGGAGGCAATAGAAATGCTCTGAATTTCCGGTTTAGCACCTTTAAATTAAATTAACAGCAAAATGTACATTTCAACTAATGCACTCCAGAATGTACATTATTAAAAATAACTTTATTGCATTACACAGAGAGATGATTCTGTTATTTAAAATACGCTCATTGACATAAATGATGTGGACAAAATAACAAAAACACCTGTTTGTATAACACAATACAATCCAACAAACTACATCTACCAAAATACAGTTGAATCAACACCTCTCTAAAACAGTTTAAACAAAAACTGAGCATTATAACCTTCATGACGGTAGGATTTCCTGCAGGACTGTTGTATTAGACTGCTTTAGTTGTTATAAGTGTACCTAATAAACTGACAACTGAGTTTATATCATGCTGAATAACATTTGTGTCATTTTCCAGACTTTGTTTTATAATAAAAAGCACCAGCTGGTTGATGGTGTGAAGCTGAATCTTAGTGTTGAATGATTGATTTCTTTAGAAATCCTGATCAAGAGGAAACTTTGTCATAAAATAAAAACAGGTATAAACTCTTAAACCATCATCATTATATGTGTCTACTTTGTCTCTGCTCTGCTCTTCTTGTACTTTCTCAGACGTTCACATGCAGAGAATCCACATCTGTGAAAAGCCTTTTCATTCGGAGTGTTTTCTCCTTGGGGCGGAACATAAAAATAACATAATCATAAATCCCACATAAAAGAATAAAAGAATACAAATAAAACCAATGCATGGACAGCCATTAAAATAAACTGTCTTTACGAAGTGTGGCGTCTCTGTCTCTCTCTCCCTGCTGCGCACACCTGCTGAATAGGCAGCCGAGTGTTGTCGGGGTATTGATGAGTTCAGCCATTTTGTTTTTTCTCCGGGCAAAACTCTCTCTTTCATGTTTCTGATCAGAAAGAAGGAAAACAGTTATGAATTAAACATGCAGGCGAAATACCTCTGCCAGATCCATACCTTACTGCATTTCCAACAATGCTTTTTGAAGTCTGCTTTTCTCTCTGCCTCGTCGGGAGACTCTTTAGGTGGTTTCTGTCTACTTTCATAATTTCAGTTGATTATTTTCTACAACTCAGCGACCCGCTAACACTAACAGGTTGTGTAAATATATGAGGCTTGTTTCATGTAACAGGTTGTTTTCAATTCAGTCCTGCTGTGGGAGCTGCTTCTAGAAAACATTGCACTTATTGGTTATTTGCATTTTTTGGTCCTCAAGTACAATTTCAGAACCACCAGGTCCATTTCATAGCTGTTTTGCAGCTTTCCGTTGTATCCACGTTGACTTAGAGTTGAGTTTTAGAGTTTATTCTTGACACATAGGGTCACGTGGTCCATTTAGCAGCTGTTCTGGAGCTTTTGATCATAGCACACAATCTTCTTCAGCAGATGGAGTTCAGATTTGATGGTGATGGAGTTCAGAAAACATCAAGTCACTCTTGATAGTTTCATAATCATTAAGTTTTAAGATGTTTTTCATTCTTTTCTCACCTAGTTTCATCAACCAGCCTTGTCTCAAATGGCGTATAATTTGTGAGTCATTTTGTGTAAATAAGAACGCCTTTCTTGCTTTTGGCGTGTCATGTGTACGCCATGTAGTCTGTACTGACTGCAATGTAAACACATCCGTGTATATATATGCTACCCTCGGAGAGCTAGTGACGGAGAATACAAAGTGAGAGAGACTGCTTATGTGTGTTTGTGTCAAAGCCTCGGTATTTGATGCCCTGGGAATGAGAACGGGCTGGATAAACGTCAATGCTAAACAGTGTTTATAAACCTCGGAAAAGACGTGTTCATATGCTCGTGCATGAAATGCTCCAGCAGCAGCAGCAGCAGCCTCTGCGGGGACCACTCCAGACAATATATACTGTAGGTGTGATGGCACTCCTCATAGGCGCACATCATTTTAAAACGAGACAATGATTCTTCAGTCGGGGTTTAGTTACAACTCTGGACTAATGCAAGATGGAAAGCAGTGGATTGACATTGACTGTTGGTTAAATATTGAATTGAATTGCATCTCTCAGTAAATAGTAACCATAAAGGATTTGAGCCAATTGATTTTATACTTGAATATGTATAAAGGGAAATCTGGGGTCTTGTAGCAGTGTAATACACCGGGGTGTCAGGTGTGATGGTTTACATGGCTCACAGGTCAGGTTGGAGCGCCCCTTAGCAGAATTTGTCTTATAGGGCCGCAGCAGGGAGGTCTGATGTTCGCTCTGGATGCAAATGAATCATCCAATATGAACACAATTCCTGGAGATACTGAGCTGACACATTCATATCCTATCACAGCATTTCTCTTCACGCTGTATGGATCTCCTTCATTTTTAAAAAAGGACGGTATATTCAATAGGTCTCTGGTGTGGAGCGGCTTATTGCACACACTGCTTTTCTTTGACTTGTCAGATAAGTCAATCCCTCTTCTTTCTTTCATTCTTTCTCTCCACTAATGAGGATGATCATCTGTCACTTCCACACGCACACTCTGCTTCCTCCAAGGCCACCTCAACCACTGGTTATGCTAAGTGTGTGTGTGCTTCTGTCTGTGTGTGTGTGTGAGGTTACTCAAAACTTGCAGTGATACAACCTCACCGCGCTGCCAACCCATTACATTTAATGGAGATGTTTATCGTCACATGATGGTTTGACAGCTGCGTCAGAAGTTTCAACATGAAAATACTCCGAAAGTATTAAAGATATTAAAAACTGGAACGTTTTTTGGCTTCAAATGCTAAAAACTGTGGATTTTGGTGCTCTGCTGATATAAGAAATAAGACCATTTGGTAATCGTGGAAAGAAGAGAGATCAAAAAAAGTCTTGATAATGTTGTATAAAATGCCATCACCCTTTCGAAGCGCATACATAACTTCATTTCTGTGTATGTGTTGTGTCCATCTTGCGTTGTGTCCATGTGTTTCTGTGTGGTTGAGTGCTATGCTGTGTTGCATCTCCCCGCGGTGGAGATGGAAGGCGACATGGCGGGCTGCTCTCTGTCAGAGGAAGGCGAGTGTTAATATTTAACCGAGGGAGGCTCTATTTAGAGCCCGCCGCCTCTCCTTCTCCCTGGTGGACAGCACAACGCCGATGCCGACCGGCGCCGTTATGGAGGAAAGCTGTAGGAGGCAGCCGCACGTCACTAAGTCTCCCTGACAGAATCAGTTTGCAGATGAGCTTTAAAACGCGTCGCGCTGTTTTCCATGCCTGCGTGTTTGTGTGTGTGTGTGTGTGTGTGTGTCCTGACAATCTCTAATTTAAGAGTTTCTCCTCAGAGAGAGACTTGCATGGCATCCCAGCATGCTTTGCACCAGAACTCACAGGCCCATTGCAGGGCATTCGGGTACAGCGGTGCTCCCCCAAAAGTGCAAAAGCCCACAGACTGAAACATTTCTTTTATCCCCTCAGTTGTTGCTTCAACCCGAGTTAACCTCAAGTTTCTTCTTCAGCCTGATGCTCATCTCATACTATCACTTATTATAGAACAAACTGCTGACCTGTAAACTTCCAGCGACACTTAAAAGATGAATCCTGTAAGTGCTGGATCAATATTTCTGGAGGAATGTCCGCAAACTGTGGAATGTGAAGGTCGGAAGTGGCCTCTCTTGACCTTTAACCTCCAGGGTGAGACCTTTTGTCAAGTGCTCCACAAAAGCTTCTTTTCAGCACGAGGAGCTCTAGTGTCGACCCCTCCCTCTCTCTCCTTCCTCCTCCTTTTGTTCAGAGGCCTTGTAGGCATATGGATGTGAGGTGTGAGAGTGTGTGTGCACTTGTTTTTTTTTATCTTGAAGTGTGCTTGATCAAATCTCCTCAGACTTCTTATCTGCCCAGTTGACTGTAAATTCTCTAGGGCTGTCCACAACTAAAAAAATTCTTAGTCGACTAACATTCATATGATTTTGTCGACTAATCGTTTGTCTATTTAATTAACAGATCTGTAAAACTGAGTTTCTCCGCAAAGAATCACATAAAAGCACCACTTTAAATAATGTGTTTATCAGAGATGTGACTCATAACTTTCTTGGAAAGCATGAAAAAAGCTTAAAAAACTACTCATCGACAAAACGATGATTAGTCGACTAATCAACTAAGAGGGGGCAGCCCTAACATTTTCAAAATAAAAGCTGGGCTCGAATATGGTCTGATCTCAAATAATAGCCCTGTACTTTTGGAAAAGTGTGGAAAAGATAACAGGATACAAACCTGTACTGTATGCTAGGATGTTCTGCATAATCTACATTAAACTGCATTAATTCCATCAGTACAATAACACAGTCCGGATGTTCTCATTGCTCTGCTGCTCTCACTTTCTCTCTACTGTTCTCAGTCATCGATTAATTTCCATCAATCCTGCTGCATTTTTGTCTTTAATTTACTGTTGATCCATCCACACATGATCAGCGGTGATATCGCTCTGCGCTGGCTGTGCCATTTTTTTCCGATGGCGAGAGCTGTGCCGCCTGACTAGGTGAAAGCACTACCATTGGCGTGGCGCACCGCTCAAAATTGCCACCGAGCGCAGCGCTCAAAGCTCAAATTATTTCAACTTTGACCTCGGTTGCCGCTGACCTTTCAAACCGCAACCAATGAGATAATGGCCCAAACTGTTGTTGTTGCCTAGAAACGGTGAATGCCGCTCTTTGCACTCTTTTTGGGGAGATATTTTACCCGCTGCCTCTGCAAGGCTGTGCGCCCTACCATGCCACCACCAAATTTCTTATCATGTGAAGGCAGCTTTAAAGAAACTTCACACTTTCTGCAGATGGTTTACAATAAAAGCCTTCCAAGTAAGGGAAAGGATTGTTCCTCCTGAACCAATGGAAGGGTTTTAATGTGAAATATGATGGTAAAAGTATGGGATGTCATGGTGATCTAGGGTTTTAAGATGCTGACCGTGTGATCACAGCATCCCTGGTCAGTCCAGCCCTACTTTCTGTCACATTTCTACTGTCACTATCAAGGCAGAAACATCTTATAAAACATAATAAAGGAGAAATGAGGAGTAAATATCTTTCTCCAATCTCAAAGAAAGACTTTCTTCTCTCTACAGTTGAGGTGAATAAAGCCTCCAGCTACTATTTGTGAATTTGTGGTACAGAATAAATAAGCGGTACCTCCAGAAAGAGCCTGACCACAAACCTCGATTCACACCAGCTAACCCTGCAACAAGCCTCACATGTATATTTTATAGTTAGATTTCTCCAATGTTAATCTACGTCCACTAATGTTCATCATGTGATCACTTCCTATCTAACGATGTGTTGTCAAATGTGCTCTAAAATCTGGAGGTTACTGAAGCAGAAACTAGATCTCCCGATAACAAATTAAGAGTAAACCCTGCTGAACTTCTGTATCATTCAAGGCTATAGCTCTCTGGCAAAATTTAATTAGCAGATACGGATAAAGCATTTCAGATGTGTGTGTGTGTGCGTGATCTGATGGGATCAATAGTGGTTTTGGGAGGCCCAGTTGGCAGCTGCTGAGAGCAGGAAACAGGTGCAGACATGACTGCTTGATGTACAAGGCGACTGAAATGAGATGAAACCACTTGACCCCCAGAAGAACCAATTAATTACACTAAATCTCCGGCAATGGTGAAACTCGGAGCGGCTCGACTGAGGCAGATCAGCGAGGAATGCCTGGATCCAGCGCAGCCCAGCCTCCCTCCCACAATGTTTCCACACATCTGTTCCAATAAAGAGAGAGATGATAAAGTTAACTGAGAAAAACCAGAAGAGTTGAAATGTTTGCTGCCTGGCAATTAGCTGCATTTTCTAATGACGCACAAAATGTTGCACAGAGAGAGGAGAGAGAGGGAGCCAGAGATTGGCAGATACTGGGAGGATTTTCAACAGGGCTCTTCCTGGGAGTATTGTGGAGCAGCAGCTGAGATGTTAGGCATGCTAATGCTACTGCTAATTATGCAACTGTGTGAAACTGGCCAGCAACACACACAGACACACACAGCAGCACCTCAGAGACAAACAAACTGGCCAAAGCAAATACAACACAGATAGATAGTTAGTAGGATATTTCAAAAACATTGGGAGCGATATCTGGTGCAGATCCAGATCCAAACGCACCATGTGGCCATGTAGTAGTAGCTACTGTGTGTTAACTTCTAAACTGTGAGGCTGTAAAGTAAAATGTCTTCTTTTCTTTGTTTGATTTCTTCATTCGTGACGTTAAAACAGCCACAATTTGCAGCAAAATCAGTTCATGATAACAGGCCGGCGTGATCAGCAAAATGAGTGTGACTCTTTGGCGTCAAGTTCAACACACGCATAGGCTATTTGTACCGAATACCAAAATCAAACTGGCAGTACTGACCATTGTGGGAGCAGAGAGTCCAAAACAGAGGAAGCCATCATAGCTTATTAGCTGTGTTGCAACATTTTATATAACCCTGCTTTGCCAGAGTATAAACTGTTCCACAAATGAGGAATGATTTGCAGACAGTTATGAGGAATTGATGGTACAAATATGTCTCTTGAATAAACTGTTGAGTTAACGACTGACCTAGCAAGCTTGCGAGGGTTGCCAATCGTCCCTTGAAATAAGGAATCATCCCGTAAATGGAAACTAAAAGACGTGTTCTACAGTATATTGACCTGATAAGAGACACATTTTGTTCTTTATTATTGAGAATCTATTCAGTGTATTCAGTAATTAACGTAATTGTGAACGAGGAAATATAAATAGCGCCGAACGCAGTGTAGGGAGGAGGTTGGGGTGGATGGTTGGGTCAAAAAACACCGGACTTTTGCCCAGGAGTCCAGGGTTCATGTCCTGTGTGAAACCAGAAGTCAACATTGATTTATTTGTCACATAAGTTACGTATTTGAGTTACGGCACTTCTGGAGTTATTTTAAGCCAAACCACGATCTTTTCCTAAACCTAACTAAGCAGCTTTCTTGCTTAAAAGGAAGTTGTTTCCTGTGAAGACAAAAGTTTATTTTGAAAAGACTGTATGCATGTAACGAGCAGAAATTGACTCGTGTTGCTGGACAGTCGTAGGAAAAAGGAGGAATAACTTTTTCGTAAGATATCATACGAACTGTTGTATGAGAATACGTTGATCTGTTACACACGTATTTCAATCGCTCAAAAATACAAAACTGATCAAATTCAGGTTTGTGTGTTTGCTTTTCTTAATACATGGGTCTATAGATACATCGCTGACAAAGAAAGTATAATCGAGGCCTGAGAGTGGGACATAACATATTTAGATGAATATAAAGTTTTGATTTGTTTTTTGATATACTGTTCAACACCATTTTACTCGTTGTTAAATTGATTGTGAAATGCTTCATAATAATGGAAATATTTTCCATATTGCCTTAACTCTTGAATGCATTGATTGCAACCCAACTTTAATGACAAGTTTAGATAACTCAGTGTTCATCAGTCTGACTGTTTTTGTATAATTATTATTCATTCTTGAATTAACCCCTGATTTTAGGTATTCTGTCTCTGACTTTGTGTCCTATTTTTCCATCCTTCCAACATTAGGCTATTTAAATTCTGGGGGAAAGATTGAATATTTTGAGGGAATTTGACACCGACAAAGGTGAAATAAAATGATGTTACATAACTATTAAATACGAGCATCATTTTCAGCCTTCAAAACCCTTTGAAACCCTCGGGTGTGTCAATCAGCAGTAGGTGCATTCAGCAGGGTGGAGGAGGGTGTTTGAGGTGTATAGGTATCAGGTGGCCTTCTCTTCTGAAGCGCCAGGCTAAAATTTTGAACGCTGCCCTAATTGAGTGCCCCTCCCTTGGCCGGCGTGGTCCTGGTGTCCCCCCTCTCGGGGCCCGGGGGGGCCGGTGTGGCCGTCTGGGGGGGCCTGACCCC
>CAKALU010051892.1:0-18304 GCA_916700995.1 Hozukius guyotensis | reverse complement strand
CTATCTTTTCATAAACCTAACTAAGTAGCTTTCTTGCTTAAACCTAAGGAAGTTGTTTCCTGTGAAGACAGAAGTTTATTTTGAAAAGACTGTATGCATGTAACGAGGGGAAATTGACTTGTGTTGCTGGACATTCGTAGGAAAACGAACGAAAAAGAAGGAATAACTTTTTCGTAAGATATCATAGGAACCGTTGTACGAGAATACGTTCATCTGTTACACACGTATTCCTATCGCTCAAAAATACAAAATTGATTGTAAAATGCTTCATAATAATGGGAATATTTGCCATATTGCCTTAACTCTTGAATGCATTGATTGCAAACCAACTTTGATGACACATTTAGATTACTCAGTGTTCATCAATCTGACAGTTTTGTTTAATTAAGCCTTGATTTTAGGTATTCTGTCTGTGACTTTGTGTCCTATTTTTCCATCCTTCCAACAGTAGGCTATTTAAATTCTGGGGGAAAGATTGAATATTTTGAGGGAATTTGACACCGACAAAGGTGAAATAAAATGATGTTACATAACTATTAAATACGAGCATCATTTTCAGCCTTCAAAACCCTTTGAAACCCTCGGGTGTGTCAATCAGCAGTAGGTGCATTCAGCAGGGTGGAGGAGGGTGTTTGAGGTGTATAGGTATCAGGTGGCCTTCTCTTCTGAAGCGCCAGGCTAAAATTTTGAACGCTACCCTAATTGAGTGCCCCTCCCTTGGCCGGCGTGGTCCTGGTGTCCCCCCTCTCGGGGCCCGGGGGGGCCGGTGTGGCCGTCTGGGGGGGCCTGACCCCAAAACCCTGCCCGAGGCGCTGACTGCCACCAGCCTGAACCCTCCCGAACCCCCAACCAGCTCACTCCCCTCGCCGGCTTTCTCTCTCTGATGCTCTGCTCCTCTCTGTCCAACTGGCTCTGAGCTACAGACTTCTTTTGTCTGTCCTCATTAGAATACTGATCCTGCACACACACACACACACACACACACACACACACACACACACACACACACACACACACACACGTTCATACACTGATTTTTCACTAATTGCAGTATCATTAGTCGATCCATTGCCAGCCAGATGGTAAACAAAGGAATTTGAAAATTAAACTGGAATAATTTCACACATGCTTTTTCTGTTTCATAAAATAAAATAAAATATGTAATGTGTAAAAAGAAGGTATTTAATTTGGTTTAAAAGGTTTAAATAGCCCTAAATTATAAACTACAAATTTATCTCAAATGGCTTTACAGTCTGTACAGCATACAACTTCTTCTACACACGCTAACTGTGCATTTATATCATCTTAAATACAGTAAATTGATTGTTGGTTTTCTTTAATAACCTGATTTATTAAATGCAAACAAGAAACCAGGCAGCGATGCAGAATGCAATAATGTGATTGGTCCACTTGGTAAGATCGCATTTCCTCCTAAACATTTCTTCCATGAACAAACCGGGACAAGCGTGGACAGAATTGAGGAGAGGTTACTGTAACTGAAGGAGTATGTAAATATGAACATTTGTACGATTCTTCTTCGCCACACTACGAAGACTGCCAGATGGCAGCAAATTCCCAGAAAGATATTTCCACAAAGTTAGTTACATTGTTACGGTTGTTATTTATTTACGTTATTATTTTAACACAAACTTTTTTTCTAACCAAGTAGTTTTGTTGCCTAAACCTAAGCAATTGTTTCACAACGTTAACGGTGTGGCATTGTGCGTTTCTGCAAGCGTGATACAAGGCTGATATGAAACGTATTTTTGGTTCAGAAACGTCAACATTCAACGTATCACGTGGTTTGCAGAAAATTACAATGGCAACATTTTTTTCTGGCGACTGGGTTGCACAAGTGACTCTATGACATTGAAAAAATGAGGAAAGTTATGTGACAAACTTTTCTGTCTATTTATCTGAATCTGATGATTTTTGTTGATTCTTTTTAGGAAACTAAAATTGGAAAATATATATTAATTTGGAAGTGTGTACTTATACTGCAAAGACGTACATGTCAAGCCATTTAAAAGGGTCCTGAGTGTGAAAAAAAGACATCAAGAAAATGATTTGTCTTGTTTTTATGTTGTTTTGGGGAATTTGATATATTTAGAAACAGGCTTTATAGTCGGTTGATCAGAATAGTGAGACAGACACAATTTTGTTTTTTTTTATAAATTATATGAATACCCAATTCATGACAAACAGGGCTCTAAATATTCATCTAATGTATGCCCCTCAAACAAGTCCATGGCTCAAGCTTTTTGGAGATGATTTTCATGCAAACGATATTTCAAACACATTCATGTGTTTTTGCTTTAGCAACAGGGAAAAACCTGATCAATAATGATGCAATCAGAGCTTTTCACGGCCCACCTGTTAAATACGTGATTGTGGACGTCATGGTTACAGACAGCGTTGCCTCTTTTTAGACACAAAGGGAGATAAATCACAGACAACATTGTGCAATTGAGCCGGTCCCTTCAAAAACCTCTCTCCTCTATCCGCCGGCAGCTGTCCGTCATGTTGATTGGCAGCTCAGAGGAGGGCTCTGACGGGCAGATGAGAGCAAGAAGCCGATCTCTGCCTCAGAGGCAACAGCGGCAGTCCTGTGTTCTCCTGCCCACCTCCCACCACCTCCTCCTGCTCTCCTGCCCGCCTCCCACCGCCTCCTGCAGGCCCTCCTCCCTCCTCCGCCTGCAGCCAATAAAAAGTGGACATCGTCTCGTGGAGGAAATGTATTGTTTACACGGACCAGAGCGCTCTCTTTCTCTGTTTGTCTATTGTTAAAACATCAAGGAGAGACAAGAAAGTGCAACGTACTGTACATAAAGTTGTCACCAAGAGCAACAGCTGCATTTAAGAGCGTCGCTCTGACATCTGTAGCCTACAGCTCTGAGAAACTTCACTATACCTTCTAACACGGAGAGACTTTGTGCTGCTGCTGCGCCTCCTTTCCCAGGCTCACATAGCTTCCCACTTTTAAAAATGTTTTTCCACCTGCATCACGCTCCCCTGAGCTGACCTCCATCTCCAGGACCACCTTCATCCTCCTTTCATGGACCCTCACCTCGCTCCCGAGGCCCACCGCGCTCTCCAGGACCACCTTCGGCCTCTTTTTACGGCACCGTGCCTCGCTCTATACGGTGTACCACACCTCGCTCCCCAGGCTCGCCTCGTTCTCCAGGCCCACCTCGTTCTCCAGGCTCCCCGTGGCCACTTGACTTTCCAGCTGCCTCTGCAGGCCCACGCTTCCCTCCACAGGCCCTCACTAGTCTCCAGGCTCCTCATGCCCACAGCCAGAGTCTCTTTGATGTTGCCCTCCTGGCAGACAACACAGGGGCTGGTGGACGGATTGGTGTGTGTGAGTGTGTGTGTGTGTGTAGAGCAAACACACACATGCACGAACACTAAAAAGCAAAAAAATCACAGCAACTATAAGACGAAGGAGCTTCATTGGTGTCTACGTGTGTGTGTGTGTGTGTGTGTGTGTGTGTGTGTGTGTGTGTGTGTGTGTAGTGGAATACACTCTTTTCTTGTTCACACACACACAAACACACAGAAAAAAGGCAAACATGAAAAGGACTGGGTGATGAGCGGCTGACAGCAGCAGCTCGACTGGCTCTGCTCGGTCTGACCACGGTGGGCGGGGCTTGCTCTGAAGATTGACACGTGTCACCGCCAATAAGACTCCAGCCCGTCAGCTGTCAAACCACACCGGGCTGGATCGCAGCCTCTGGGAAGTTTGCAATCAAAAAAGAACATTTACAAACAGACGGCAATTGACACAGACTTTGGCACGAAATTAAATATTTGAAAACTGCAGCAAAATAAAACAAATTTCTCACAATATCTGTATAGAAAAAAGTTTGGACAACATGTGTTTTGATTAATTCTTAAATTTTTTTGTGAAGGGTTTTTGTATTGAGAGTCACTGAGGAAGTATTTAATTTTCAGAGATACATCATGTTTTACATTCAGCTTTTCTGCATAAAAGAAAATCAACAACAATCCTCAATACCTGCATCTTATTAGTGTAACCTGGTAGAGCCCAACATACTGCAAATCTCATGATATATAGATCAATTTCACATGCAAGCTAAAGAGGACCTATCATACTTTTGTGCTTTTTCCTTTTCATTTAGTGTGAAATATAGTTTTTTGTGCATGTAAAAGGTCTGCAAAGTTACAAAGCCCAAAGTCCACGCCAAAGGGAGTGAAAAGAGGTGCTGCAGCTCAGCCGGCAGGAGAAAAATAAAGTGTCTTTTGAACATTAAAGCATGTAGTAGTGGAAACCCAAAATACAAGAATGCACCTGAAAATGAGCATAATAGGTCCTCTTTAAACTTTATTATCCAAAAAAGAATATTGACTTTGATGAGAATGCAAAAAAATACAACATAAAAACACAATAAAACAACAAAGACAATCCACAAAACCAAGAGAATATCTAGTAATTTAGAATAATTACTGAGGCAGTTGATTATTTTAATACCAGTCGGCAATGACTCGAATTTATAAAGTCAAACTTGCAGCATAGACACAACTCTTCTCCAGCACACAGTGCCATAAACTGATCATTCATTCATTCATGTGCAATATCAATATTTCATATGTGTCTGTCTATTTACATTTAGTTTTTTACTGTTTACTTATTATATCTTAACTGTTTACTTAATTACAGTCTCCTTACTTATTTATTATATATTTACTTCTTTATTATAAGTTGTGTTTTTTTACTGATGCCTCTTGTTGTTGCGCTGTAACACTGCAAATTTCCGTGCTGTGGGACTAATAAAAGATTATCTTGTCATATCTTAACTTAACTTAACTTAACTTACGTTTTCATCATCAGGCTGGTGTCTGTTCCCAGTTTCCTTATATTATATACTAAATAAGACTAAATACTATATTTTCTCTCAGTGGATACAGAAATTCACAAAAGAAATATAAGTGACTATAAGTACAAAACACAAGATATTGCAACCAACTTTTCAAAATATTATTTAACAAATACAACCTGTTATCTTTTTCTTCAGTGTGATTAATGTTCGACTTTGTAGCCACACAGGTGGCAGTAATGATTAGGCTCTGGCTTGATTAGTCAACGAGATGCACCTGCTGCTGCTGCTGCTGCTAGAAACAACACTAGGATCAGGAAAGAGCAGGACTGAATTTTGCAGTGGAAACATTAGAAAAATGACGATAAAATAAACAATATATTTTATATATATAATATATAAGTTTCACTCTAGATCAGGGCTGCCCAAAGTGGGACCCACGGGCCAAAGTTGGCCCACCATAAGGTCCAATGTGATGTTTCTAGTGTGAACAAAAATAATAATTACACTGTTTTATTTTTGTGAGGTCAAAATGCTCTTTAAATATGTAGGATGTAGGACTGTTACACCTCTGTGAATATATATTATTCTCTATACATAGTACGTTACTGTTTACACCTCTGTATACTGTATATATTTGTAGTACTTCAAATTATTACATTAAATACTACATTCCTGTTTACACCTCTGTGTACATATATTACTTCTCATCATGCATATACATACTACATCCTGCTTACATTCAGTTTTCCCATCTGAAATACTGTCTTCAACTAAATTACAAATTTACATTTACATTATTATTTTATATTTACTTACACACAGTTAGTATATATATACATATATATTTTAACTGCACTATTTTATGCCTTAGATTATCATTTTGCTTTTACATTTACTTTTGTGATTTACCCTTTTATATATTTACATATTTTATGAGCATTATTTAAGGAACCTGAACCTGCTTTGCTAGAATTGACATATGACAAATAAAGAACATTGAACCTTGGATCCCTAATTATCAATAAGTTTTCATAATCTGAGGCGGGCACATTGACACTTTGTGTAGGAAGTCAGTTTGGTGCGAGTGAGGTAAGAAAAAAATGGAAAGGCAGAGACAGTCGACAAAAGGCATTTCAGTTAAGGTAACTTGGGATCCAAGTACCATTTTGCATCTTAACAATAAAATAGGTGTTTGCTTTTGGCCCATGGCCCGCTGCTAAGTTTCAGTTTTGGCCTTCACAGGGAAAGTCTGAAAAGCTTTTCTATAATATGTCACTTTTCCACCCATGTAGATTCAGAAATAGCAGTTAGTTAAATTGACTCACCATCTAAGTGTGTTGGTGGTTTCAGTGATTTTCATTAACCTCTGCAAACGTTCCAGGAGCACAGACTGAGGTCAGGAGGTCATTTCATTACTTACCTGAGCCGCCCACGTAGTTCATCCCATGCGGACTGTACTGGCGGTCTCTAACCTCTGTTAAAAACTTTGTAAAGCCGTCCTGCAGTGGTGGGCTTTTCTCTAAGCTAATCGTCTGTACTTCAATAAGAGAATTAGCATTGCAGATGATCTCTGATGAACTGACCGTCATCAGTGGGAAGCTATGATGGCGGCGGGGTCGCTGGCCTCATTTGAGCACTCTGGAGGCGATCTGGGGTCTTCAGTTCAACTCCCGTTGACGTTCAGCGGTGGTGACGTCTGATGTGCTCTCTATATGAATTACAGCCAAAGTCAGAACAATTATGTGTCAGTATTCCTCCAGTGTCTTGTGAGAGACACATCGGCTCTTAAAAGGAACATTTTGCTCCAGTTATTGCTCTTCAAGGGGATTTACGCTTTTTATAGAACTATAGGAATCCACTTACTTCTCCCTCAAGGGGTACTACTTAAATGTCATTTTTGTCAAGCAGATTATGACAAACTTTAGACTTCTTATTAAATATCGCATGTCACAGCCCATCAACCTTGATGTTGAGAGCAACATTAGAAGCTCTGTCATGATCAAATGTGGTTTTGATTTGAAATGAGACAACAATGAGGCGCCGTCAGAGGAGGATTCACATGCTGTAGCTTGCGGTTGTAGCTGGATGTACGGCCTATGGCTGGCAGGCTGCTGCTAGCGCTCTGCCAGGCAGATGAGAGCCGGGTTAATGTTGGGATTTGTTCCCTAAAGCTCCGACACAGAGGAAATACTGATCAGCTCTGCCGTCAGCCTCAAGACCTGCTAATCGCTAATCAGCACTTACACAGCCTCTGTCTGACTCAAACACACACACACACACACACACACAAATACACAGGTTGAGTAGTGTCACAATTCACGTCCCGGCATCAAAGCTGAAATATATCTTGAACTTTTTTAATTTTTCACTTTATTTGTCCTGCACTTTTGTATCTTTAATATAGTTTATACATCTAACAGCTTAACATAATTCAAATACACCGCTTCAGTTACAAACTTTATCATAGTATCTTGTTGTTAATCAGGAAAACGATCCGCTTAAATACATTAACCAGAAACAGGAGCATCACAAAACTAAAACAAAACATTTCAAAGACGTCCCTTCAGATCGGAAACTGTTGCCAATCCACTATCGAATACATAGACTATATACAATTTATGATATTTATGAGACAACTACAGCAGCTAAAGCTAACGGGGGATGCTAACAATTAACAATAAACACTGATTACATTAAAATAACAGGTGTAATAGACCTGCAGAGTACTCAATCTGTATCTCACACATATGCAGAGGCTGAATTATATGTAAATTCATGCATATTTTGTAACAATATTTAACTACTAAAACCCTCAACAACGTAAATACACAGATAGAGGAACAGATGCACATCTGGGGTTGTCACAATATCAGATTTTCACTTTATCATGGCCGAAAGAATTCACAATAATGGTATTTTTATAATATAGAAAATTTAAAAAAAGTAAATAATGCTTTCAGTTAAATTTATCTTTAACTTTGTTTATTTTTTTGGGCAAATGAATTACACTCAAAATACGAGTGTAGGGAGGTGGAGAGAGAGTCTGTAACCATAACTGTACATATAAAATGATGTAAGAGGCGCTGGATTATTTACATGATATTATCATATGTGTATTATTAACATGGTATCAATATTTCATTTTTAAATAGCCCATTCATCGTCAATACCGGTTTATTGTAACACCCCTAGACTGTATACAGTTTATGTTATTTATGAGACAGCTAAAGCGAACGGGGGGGATCCTAACAATTAACAATAAACACTGTCTACTCTGGATAAGGTCACTAATCTGCATCTCACACATACGCAGAGGTTGAATCATACACAGAGGTTGAATCATACATAAGAGGCGTTATTATATGTAAATTCATGAATTTTTTATAACCATATTTAACTACAAAGGTGTAAAAACCCTCAACAACATAAATCACACAGATACAGGAACAGATAGATATACAGACTATGTGTATGCATGCACAGGGACAAATTATGCACATACATATACTACCATGAATTAGGGATCATACCCACATAAAATGATTGTGATGTATGATGTTGTATTGTGTATTTTTATTTCTTAAAAGTCAAAACAGGTCTGCAAATTAGCTACAGCCAGAAGTCCTACATACACTTTATTTAAATGTAACAATGCCTACATGTATTATCCCAGTCAAATAAATTCATTAATAAAATTTAAATAGTTATTGCAGAAAACATAACAGAGTTTTTGTTTTGTTATTGTTCATTTTAACAGAATTTTTGCAATGTTACAAATTCTAAAACGCAGATTTGTCATCTTTCTATGATAATAAAAAAACATTTTATTTACAGAGCACTTTTCATCGTACAAAAAGACACTTTGCACAACTTAAATTGATCATATAAAACAACAGAGTAAAAATAAAAGTTTGTATGGTTAGAGCAAATAAATAATTTCCTTAAAGTTAACAGATATGCCAGAAAAAAAAGAAACAACAACTGCTCCAAAAATACAGCTGCAACCAAAAATGTGCTTCTGTTCTCACTTCACCGGTTCCAGACTTCTTCTTACCTACAGACCTCTTGATGGAGCAGCATCGCCTCACTTGGCAGAACTCCTCAGACCTCATCTGCCCCCTTTTAGATCATATGTATGAAGGCATTATCATTACTCTAAAGATTAATAAGCAATCTACTGGTGGCGGAGCATTTTCTTGCACTTTATTGCTCCATCAAGTTCTCAATCGAAGACTGAAAACCTACAGGTTTTACCTCTCCTACCTTGCTCTGGTTTTCATTCCTTATTTGCAACCTTTTCTATAATTAAGCAAAACATATGTATATAAATTTGACTTTGTTATTATGTTTTATCTCTGGAATTGTCTTCTTTATTATTATTTGTATAGTGTATTGAGTGACTTACTTGTCAACAAATGCATTTGAAGTGATAACCATCATTTATTTTTATTATCTTTTTAAAATTGTTTTAATTGTTTTTCCAAAACAAGAAAACAACAACAAATAATGACAGTATTAAAATGACATTGAAATTAGTTTACAAAAGAAAAAAGGAGACAAAATAAAGAAAAATAAAATAAAAATAAAAAAATCTGTAAAATAACTTTGTATACACAAACCAAACTAAATGAATACAAAGAAATGGTGGTTAAATTTGTAAGTAATCAAGACTCATAATAACAATATAAGTACATAAGTCTAACTGGTAATGATTCTTACATCCCACAGTAGGAGAACGGGAGTAAAGTACGTTCAAATTTATTATCTTTTAATTTTATTTACTTATTTTTGCAGTTGTTTTAACGTTTTAGTTAACTTGCACAAAACCTGAAGTTACAGTGTGACTAACAACTAACAGATCATTTTTAAACTGAAAAATATTTCTATTCAAATCATTTAAATTTAACTTTTTTAGGGCTGGGCGATAAGTCAATATGATAAGGTATCGTGATGAAATAATATATCGAGTTATCATGATACACATTATGTTGTCTAAATTGATAATAACAAATACGTAACTCACATTTCTCAGAAAATCTGATCATTTTGCACTAAAGTTCTTAATTAAATGAGAAAAAACTAATTTGTCAAGTATTTACTTCACACAGGAGTATACAAAAATAGGCTTTACCATGTGCTTATTTCCCCATTTATTTATTGAATTACCAGAAAACATGCTATATCGTGATATATATATATCGTTATCAAGATATGAAATGACCTATTTCGGGATAGAAGTTTTTGTCCATATCTCCCAGCCCTATTTTAACTCCATATTTGGTGATTTCATTGCCTCCAAACTTCCTGCCACATCCTCAGAACCACATCTATTTTATAATAAAAGCGGACAACATCCAGCCTCAGTATCCGTCTGCTCCCTGTGATTAATTCAACATCTCAATCACATCCAATATCTACAGCTGGCTTCACTCTCCACTGCTCCCCTCAAAACCATTATGATCAAAATCCCATCAGCCATCTGAACCTCCTCCACCACGTGTCGGTACTTCCTGTCCATCCCACCCTCCTACACCTTCCACCCTCAGATTGGACCAGTCATGTGGAGGGATAATATGGGTATTGTTCTGGGCTGGGCCGGCCTCTTCACAGGAACATCGGATTCTGTTTGAAGTCGTGATCCGGCACGGCCGACTCACCTGCAAGATCAATACGCCGGGTTCAAAGCTGCCGGCTTCACAGAGAACACACTCTTATTAATTTATAGAAACTTCTAGAAACTTTGTCTGAAGGGAGAAAACCTCCAACTCTGTGTGGTGGAGAGACAGGGGGAATTATTAATATACCTGGAGAGAGAACGAGAGACGGGCAGAAAGAGAGAGACGCCGACCAACCGTCTTCTAACACCTCATATGAATATTTAAATGACTTCCTGTTTGATGTGGATTGATCATACAGAAAGTGTGTGTGTGTGTGTGACTGTGTTGTGTGTGTGTGTGTGTGTGAGGAGACAGACGGATAAGGAAGTAAAAGTGTGTGTAGGCGTGCGAGCGTGCATGTGTGTTTAACTCATTAAGGGAGTCTATTTGAGTTTTCCTTTGTTGTCAGATTTGATGATTTGGGGGAAATTTCCAGCCTTGGATTCAAAGCATTCCCGTTCGGCGCTCCAAGCCCGCGGCGTCAGGGAATGAAACACTCTGCATTTATATTTAATGATATCAATTTATCAACAGGAACAATCTCAGGATGTTGGCTCAGATTTGATTCCATGTTCCCCTGTTTTTACCTGAGGGACACATGCACACGTTTGCTCATCGCCGTTGCCATTACCATATACTCCGTTCTTCCTCTCACATCTGTACGCTGATAATAACCAACAACTTCCTGACGGTGCAGTTCAGTCTGCGCCTCGCTTACTTTACTGCAGGAACACTGAGACGGTGGTGCTGGGAACACGGGGAGTTGTCGGCTGGAGTTTTCACATGCAAACTGTACAAAACCCCCCAAAAAATTAGGGCGAATTAAGAAAATGATGACTGGAATCCTACTGTACATGATGGTATTTCTCATTCAGTTATAACATATAAATGCATGACGGGCAAAGTCATGACTCGCCACTTTATTATGGACATAAATCCATGATCATAGCATGTAAACCAAATTATACTGCAAGGAAATGTCTTTTAAGAAAGAAAAGGTATCACTCAATCCCTGAACTGTCTGAAACCAGATCACTGATCATAGTGCAGGTTCGGTGCTCTGCGAAGATCTTTACCCACCTCTTCATGTCTTGATATATATACAGTTGCATCAGTAATTTATATTAGTAGAAATAAGACCTTAAAGAATCCTTATATATTTTTCAAATATATTTAAGTTATCTCTTTTAAGTTAAGAGCCAAGTTTGACCCATTCATGTTGGAAAATGTATTTCCAAGGGGCTGCCCCCTCTCAGTCCATTAGTCGACTAATCGGTCATTTTGGTATTAGTCGACTAAGATTTCTTTCAAATTTTTTATGCTTTTTTCATGCTGAATGACTAATTTCCAAGAAACTTGTGAGCACATCTCTGGTAAAGATTTAAAGTGGTGCTTTTGTGTGATTCTTTGTAGAGAAACTCAGTTTTACAGATCTGTCGATTAAATCAACGAATCGATTGGTCGACAAAATTGTACAAGTGTTGGTCGACTAAAAACACATAACAAATATGGCTAAACATAAACTGGAAACAGAGCAACTAACAAATTAGTAATTTAAACATTTAATTTACAATAGTCTTGAATTCTGACATAGGTATCAGATTTTACAATTAATTCCAAGTAGTTAGAGCAGAAAACATGAAGACTTTTCCCCCATAACATCCACACTGAACACTGATTCTGATCAGGTCTTTAACTCGTAGTGTGTTCACACCAGAAAAGTGACAAAATAAAGTTTAATCAAAACAGTCCCCCATGCAGACTAAAACAACATTAGATGTTGTGCTGTGTGAGTGTGCTGTTGATGGACACTATTTTCCCACAATGCAATGCACAAAGGAAATGGAGGAGCTTCTCACAGCTGGAAAAAAAATCCACTAATTAAACACCTCCGGCAACAAATGTAAAGTATTCAATCTTTTTTATTTGTCTGACATCTGACTGTCTTGTATCATTTCCTATTAGTATAAAATGGTTTAATGTGTTGATTTCTTGTGCACTATCTGCAAACACTACTACTACTAATATTATAAGGATTAATATAGTATGTATTGAATAAAATTAGCATGTAGTATGGATTTTGGCCAATTCAGCTAATGATTGCAAGGTAAACAGAAATAGGATTGAAGTTTGCCCAGAATGACTTTATAAATAATAACTTAATATTCACATGTAAAAATTAAAAAATTAAAACTTGTTAATCAAAAAAACTTAGATAGATAGATTCCATATTTTTCACATTGCTCTTTTTTTTTTTTTTATAAAAACAAAAACAAAAATGGAAAGCATTTTCTCAGACTGAGTCTGGAAATTTTAACCAGAACCAAACCAGATCTAAAATTGAACAACTTATCAGAATCAGAACCAAGGATTAGATTATATTGATTTCATCAAGTTACTTTAACATTACCTCCAAACAAATATTATGTATATATTATTATCCATTATGAGAATAAAGTGTAAAAATCATCAAGATTTTACATCAAGTTTGAATGAAGTTTCTCGCTGAACCCTTGAAGAAGTACTACTGATACTCTGAAGTTTTTTTTTTTAACTGAAGTCAGACTCACAAGTGCAGTAAGTCCAGTGTTATTCTGTGTCACAGTGTTTGTAGATCTGATGTGACGCGACTCTCTCTTGATTCTGGCTCCTAAAGGTGAAGTCAGAACCTGATGACAGTCGTCATCTGAAGAACCGCCGAGTCAAAGCAACGCTGTATTAATCACTGAGTGTCTGGACCTCCTCCTCTTCATCCTCCTCCTCCTCCTCCTGTTGCTGTAATGTGCTGGTCTGTGTTGGACTTCTAGAAGTTGTGTCTGCGTGTGTGTGTGTGTGTGTGTGTGTGTACGCTGCATATAAAAGCTCCTCCATCCTCGAAACCAACTGAACTCACACAAGCTCAAAGTAACGCGGTTCAAGAGTGCACGGTTCAACTGGAGAGAGTGAGTGTGTGTGTGAGAGGGAGACGCCTAAGAGGTAGATATTACATGACTGTGTGTGTGTGTGTGTGTGTGTGTGTGTGTGTGTGTGTGTGTGTGTGGATAGAAAGTCCAGTGTGCGGGCCGCTGCAGTGAACTCTGGGGAAGGTAGAGAGAATCGTAAGTCAGTCTGTAGAGAGTGAGGGCTTTCCCTTTCAACTAGAGCTCCCCTGGACGCTGCAAACACACACACACACACACACACACCACACAGACATGTACGTAGATCCATGCACAGACAAGCAAAAACACACACACATACACACACACACACACACGGGGGACATGAAGACGTGGAGGCCCGCATGCACACACAGACAAAAGTACACACGGGATATCGCTACACATTGTTACACACCCCAAACACACACAGAGAGGCAAGTACGCACATACACACACTCATACACACACACCAACTCTCTCTCTCTCTTTTAGTGTCTCTCAGTAGTTCCTCAGTGTTTCATCTGACAGCTTATTCCCAGTGTGGCTCCACTCTGTATTCACCCCGGATCCCCTCAGCACAGACACCCTGTGAACACACACTCCCAGGTGGAGAGAGTGGGGGATGGGGGGGGGAAGGTGACCTCGGTCCACACACACACACACACACACACACACACGCTCTGACATGTTCACGTTCCCGACAAAAACACATTCGCCAAATTCAAATTACAAAATTCTTTTCTGCTGTTCACAACTGGAGGAAAAAAGTGAATTACTGTATTAGAATTAGCATATTCTTAAAAGGTCTGACATGTCTGCGGTGACGACGAGCTGTCTGTTCTGGAGAGTTTCAGGTGACATGTTCAGTGTTTTGGTTTTAGTTACAGTACGAGGAGAAAATCTGAAGGGCTCAGTTTGCTTGGAAGTGAAAAAGGCAGTAAAAAATAAAAACTGGTGTCTTTTTTCCACTTTAAATCCCTTCTACTGTAAAAACTTCTGTAATATGGCTCATAAAGATTTTGGCAGCCTAAAAAGTGTGAGAAAAATATATAACAAAAAAGTATCTTAAAATGCAAATAGAAATAAAAACACATGTATCAGGGTTACACTGGTAACCAGCTGGGTATGGACCCAAAAGCACCACTCACAGACAAAAAAATGCGAGCAAGAGTCTTTATAGGCAAAAACAAAGTAGTGAACAGTTAACAGTCCAGAGAAGACAGACGATGGTACCAAAACACAAGGCAGAGACTTAGTAATACAAAATCCCCAAACAAGGTCATTTACATTAGGAATCAACTGAGAAAATAATCACTGGAACACTCACTAAAACAGTAAAGATGAACTGGCACAGAACACACAGACTAATACACCATGAGGAAGGGTGATAACGAGGGAAAGGTGAAACTCATCAGGGCGGGGGAGGTCATCACACAGGTGGGAAACACATGGTGCCTTCAAATGAGGTCGTATTTACCGTGTTCATATGAACTCTTCAGGTGAACACGGAATATCAACATTTTCTTCAGACATATTATTAAATTACCAAGAAAAACAATATACGACTAAAATTACAATATATTCACTTGTTATGCACTTAAAAATGAACTTCCATGGCCTCCACCATTTCTGACGTCAACAAACACGTTCTGAATAAAATGTTGATATTCCCAACAACCTCTTCTTTTTCCTCTGTCATTATGCCTTTGCATTTCCAGCATTATCTTACCCACTTGCTAGCTTACTAAATTGTTAGCCTCTGTGGCTTCTAGACGCCGACAGTGACGTTATTACTGCCGTTGCTTAGCATCAAAGATGTCACTTTCAACCGTGTCTCCCACAAACTTACATTCCAATACAACTAAACTGCATTCTCAATTACGTTTCGAGGAAAATGTATTTTATCCCAGATTATGGTTGCAGTTTTAAACAGTTTAAAACATGTAGTTAATGTTGTAAATTGAAACAAAACAAAACAAAAAAATGCAACAAAACTACTTGGTTAGGTTCAGTAAAAAAAAATATCATTATTAAAATAAGTGAACGTTGACTTTTAGTTTCACACGGGACACAGACAGAGGTCTCCTGGGCGAAAGTTCTGTGTTTATTTACCCATCCACCATCCCAACATCCTCCCTACACGGACTACCGCGGACCATTACAAACGTATTTGCAACATACATACATTACATAATTTTTAGGAGACAGGGATGCCCAAATTGACAAACCCACAGAGATCCATCACCTGTCTCTGCAGTTCCCCTCAGTTCTACAGAGCATTTTAGCGTCTCTCAGCTCATTGTTTTGGTTTTACTGTTGTGGTTCAGTCTTAACGGTGTCGCAGCAGGCAGCCGTTTTCAGTGAAGACTGTACACTACCAGCCCGGCACAAAATGACAGACATAGTGGAGCATTTATGAGCTAAAAAGCCAGATATTTCCCTCAGGAATTTGTGGCGAGCAGAGCTAAAAGGAGAGTGAATATTGGACTTACATTTGTCAGGTGGCCAGAACTCCAAATGAATGCTAATGCTGCTCCGTGTCTGTTTGCTAACACGCTCGCCATATCAACTTTATCAGGTTGTCCCTGCAGAGCTGAACCGAGCCCTTCACTGAACTTCTGCAGAATACCTAAAAGCGTCTCCTAAGGCTTCCAGAGAAGCAGCTGAACAGAGTCTCACCCCACTGTTCGCTTCCTGCAGACCTGTTCGTCCTCGCCCTTGGGCCCAGGCTGCAAACATATTTTATGTTTGTTTGTTTGTCTGTGAGAACCATCAGAAGTTGGTCCTGATTCATTCTGAGAATAAACTAAACCGTCGTTTTGCTGCATGAGTCCATGTTTCCTGAATCTCTGCAACTGAAGTGGCGAGTGCAATGTTAACAACAATTGAGAGAGTAAGACCCAGGTTGAAAATGACCAGAATATACCTTTAAACTCATTTATGATCAGCCTTGTCTCCGTACATTCCCATACAACTAAATTGCATTCTCAATTACGTTTTGAGGGAAACATATTTTGTCGTGGATTATGTTTGTTTTTGACGGATCACAAATACATTTGTAATGATACAGTCCGCGGAAGGCCACATAGTGAAAATGTTGGGGTGGTGGATGGGTCAAATAAACACAGGACTTTCGGTCAGGAGACCGCTGTTTGTGTCCCGTGTGAAAACTAAAAGTCAACGTTCGCTTATTTTAATTTACGTCCGTAGCTTAACGTAACAAACGTACTCATTTTAAGACAAACCGTTATGTTTTTTTACTAAACCTAACCAAATAGTTTTTTTGCCTGAATCTAACGAAGTAGTTTTGTTGCGTTTTTTTTGTATATTTATAACGTAAACCACGTGTTTAAAACTGTTTAAAATTTTGACCGTAATCTGGGATAAAATATATTTCCCTCAAAACGTAATTGAGAATGCAGTTTAGTCGTATGGGAACGTAATTTCAACACATTCTCATCCCAACTCGTCACATACCACCCCTTGGCGCCAAGGGGCATGATGCCAAGGGGTGTGACGCAAAGGGGCTTTACGTCACATTATTTTTGGCATCAAAACAACTATAGTTAGGGTTAGGAAGTAACTACATGGTTGGACTTAAAATTACTAAGTCTGTAAAGTGAAAGTGAACGTTATGAACGGGGGACACGAACGAATGAACAGCTGGTTGTAATGTGACGCACGGGACATGAACAGCAGTCTCCTGGTTGAAAGCTTTGTGTTTGTTGAACCCATCCACCTCCACTCCCGCTCGGTGTTTGTCTTTACGCTCTTTAAACTACCTCACCACACTCCCGATGTACTTTTCTCGGAGCGTTTAGTGTTGCCGCTGTTGGGTTTACATTGTAGTTTATGGAATGCCTGGTGAGTTTCATACCGGCGTTAAAGGGTGTGCGGCGGTACTTAACGTGACAAAGCCTCGGTATTTACCGCCCTTTGAATGAGAACAGGCTGATAATTTTGTAGGAGATAGCATTGAACTAATACTGTGCAGCACTTCATTTGTCCTGCAGAAGGCTGGCACTGATTTAATACATTTAATACTATTGTATAAAAATAAAATAAATCAAGGCAGTAAAATGTCTGAGGAACTGTGTCAGTATGACAGAAGATACTAAAATTGTGTCTCTTTGCTTCATTCCTCATCAACCCAACAGAGAAGGGAAATATCCTCGACAGCAGGCTGAATATAATGTCACACAGACACCAATTTCAACAGCTAATTCACAATGTTTCTCACTGTCAATACTCACCTTTGTGGTTCGTCTCCTGTTCACAGTAACAGTAATACTCAACCAAAGCCGACCAAACCACCAAACCAATCCTCAACTTCCTCCTCCTCCTCCTCTCTCTCTCTCTCTCTCCTTGGGTTTCCCCTGCAGCACTTTGGGAAGAAACCCAGCGTCAGGCAAACCGCCTGCATCCCCCGAGAGTGGGTGACATCCACAACCTGTGTGTGTGTGTACAGTACATGTGTACACGCACACACATGTATGTGTATGGATGTGCGTTTTCTAGAGATAGAGAGGGAGAGAGAGGGAGAAAGCTGTGGCTAGCCCTAAACCATCAGCCTAGCGGCACTACAGTAATAACCACAGGACTCAATCACTACCACAGGCAATGTGTGTGTGTGTGTGTGTGTGTGTGTGTGTGTGTGTGTGTGTGTGTGTGTGTGTGTGCATACTGTAGATCTGGATATGTGTTTGTACGTGTGGTCAGTGAGTGTATTGATCTATTTGTGTGTGTGTGTGTGTGTATATTTGCTTTCTATATTTTGTATAATTTATATCAGTGTTCTACGTGTGCAGATGCATGTGTATTGTGTGTGTGTGTGTGTGTGTGTGTGTGTGTGTGTGTGTGTGTGTGTGTGTGTGAATGTATGTAT
>CAKALU010051891.1:0-13063 GCA_916700995.1 Hozukius guyotensis | reverse complement strand
CGTGCATGCGCGCACACTCCACACTGCAGAAGAGTTAGTTTAGCTCTGAGAATATCTAGTGAATGTACAGTGGACGTTTGTGCAGAAATAACTGCTGCAGCTCCTCCAGACCAACAGAGGTTTCCCGTGTCTTGTGAAGTGACGGGGCTCCGCAGAGAGAAACGTTATCGTCTCCGACCAAAACTCCGGTGTCTCCCCTGTTCCCTCCGGCCGCGGTCGGGAGGCTGAGGCAGGAAAAGCCAACACTAGGATCAGCATTGATTCATGGAGAGACCTTCGTCTGGTCAGCTAACATTACTGCCAAGCAGCTGAAATATAGAGTGATATTGTGCTTTTAGTTGACGTGTGTCTCCTCACTGTGTTGAGCGATTCTCGTTCATGTCTATGTAGAGAGAGCACAAGCGCGAGCAACAGGACGCTGACTTTCGTTGACTTAACGGCCACAGTTGTCGCTGTTAACAAGACATTCTGATTCTTACAAACAGTCCCTTTAAGTGAATTTAGATATGAGTGGATGGGTGAAAACCTGCCGCACAGAACCCCAACGAAGGGGCGTGTCCGATGGTGTGACGTCACTTTGGCCGTGCGGATTCTCGCGACCCTCGCGGATGCAGCGAGCATGAATCACGCTGAAGCCTTCACTCGTGTCAAAATTCCACATGAACCTCCGGCTACATCCACACTGATATTATAATGTATATCTCTGTACACATGAGCGTATTAGCACCGATTTAGAAATAAACTGCATCCATACTACCACGCCTGAAAACCCCATATCACATGACCATTCACGTACACTGGGCGTGCACCACATGCTGGTGTAAACAGGAAGCAGCTTTGTCTTCTCTGCGGTTGGTTGCTTTGTTACAGAAAATACAATGTAGGGAGTATAGACCGCTTCAGTTTGGGTCCATGTTTACTTCCTGTCAGCTGGTTTCATTCACACACACACACACACACACACACACATGTGGTTTAACATTTCAAAACTATGTTAGAACGTTAATTGAACTTTTGTTTGGATTTTTACTTTGGTACTTTGCTCTCCGGCTGGATAGGCTACCTGTGCTGCGTGCACATTGATATCATGAAGGGAAAAAGAAAGTCATTTTCCGGCTCTGCGGCACACACAACAACCCCGCTACCGGGTGACAGAACGAGGAACCCGACAAAGACGGGCCATTCTGCATGCGCTGCCTGCGCTGCAGAGCCAGCCAAAAACGGCAACGCCTCACCCTCTTTGAGGGAAAGGCAGGAGAATTGTCAGCGAGCGACTAAATAGCAAAGCGGTCCGTTTCATAACTTCAAGTAATAAAGTCAATTAGATGGTAATCTGCATGAGAAACGATGCACAACAACACAAATTCAGTTCTAATAATCAGGTTTCCACTGTAAAAGGGCGTCAGCAGTGTTTTCAAACGTCTCCGTTTTAGGGGTTCTAAAACGCCGGAGTACAGTGTGGACGCTAGGCGTAAACATAGCAAGTTATGATACGCGTCCACAGGCTCCGTCCTTTCCACGCTTCCCCATTCATTGTCTGTGTAAGCAGCCGTGCAATGCATTCTGGTAGCGTGGTGGTGCGATTCGAGAGACGGGGGCGTCACGTTGGCCGCTTCTCATTTGAATAAAGTTGAGTTCTAGAGGCTACTTAATGCAAATCAGGGGCGTACGGAGTGACTCACCGCCTCTGGAAACTTAAACTAAACGTTGTCGATCCAAAATAAAAGACGGATTCATCAACTGCGTGGATTATTTCTCGCATAAACTGTTTTTCAGTCAGTTAGATGGTAATCTGCATGAGAAATGATGCACAACAAGAAAAATGTGGTTATAATAATCATCCGCTTACAGTGATACCAATTTGACCCGGACAGATGTGATCACCAGGAGCGGTTTCCACTGTTAAACGGCGTCAGCAGCGTTTTGTTTTAGGGGTTCTAAAACGCGTAGTAGTAGTAGTTGTGCGGACGTTAGGCGTTAACGTAGCAAAAGTTATGCGTTAAAGGTCCCATATCGTGCTCATTTTCAGGTTCATACTTGTATTTTGTGTTTCTACTAGAACATGTTTACATGCTGTAATGTTCAAAAAAAACTTTATTTTCCTCGTACTGTCTGTCTGAATATACCTGTATTCACCCTCTGTCTGAAACACTCCGTTTTAGTGCATTTCAACGGAATTGCAATGGAATCGTGTTGCTAGGCAACAGTTTGGGTCCATGTTTACTTCCTGTCAGCTGATGTTATTTACATACACTGCAACCAGGAAATAAACTGGGACGCATTTAGAATGTTTACGTTTAAAACCGTGTAATGGTCTAAATATTGTAGATTTGTGACATCACAAATGGACAGAAACGGCTTGTTTCAAACGCACAGTTTCTGAATACGAGCTGTGTGTATTTCTCCGTATATTGAGCGTTTTCATAGTTTAAACTTAAACCTGCTTTATAATATAAAAGACATGAAAATCTCACTTTTTACAATATGGGACCTTTAAAACAAAAGTATATCAGTGTGGATGAGGCCTCTGCTTCATTAACAGGATTTGAAGATTTCTGTCTGATGTGCAGCTGTTGTAATGTGACTAATGTGCCACATCACAAACACTACAGCTGGGGGGGGGGGTAAACAAGATGTTTCTGTTTTCCAAACTTCAATAGACGTGGAAATAATCAGATGCACTTTGCAGCTATTTTTAGAATTGTTTAGGAATTTTAACGACCGACAGAAAGAATGCAGCTGAGAAAAACCTACGAATTCTACATGTACAGCCTTTGCAGAGTATTTTGGGACGTCATATTTAATTGATTACATTTAAAGGCCACTAGAGTGGAGATCATGCTGTTTATTTTTAACAGAGGAACTGTTTATACTGCAGACATTTTTTTCATTCCACTTTTCCCAAAGATTCTCAAAGATTCCGATCAATGTTTTACTGATGAACTGGAAACGAGGACATGTGATGCTACAGCTGAGAATAATACAGAAGTTATTAGTGTCCTTCAAACATTTGAGGACTTGTGAAGGGTACATTTCCTGTCAGTCTTCAAGCAGCAGCCATGTTTGTTTATTGACCTGAAGTGAATTGACTTCACCTTCTTCCCCAGTCCTACCAGACCACTTTAGGTCTGCTGCTTTTATCGAAAACCTTCGAAAAGTTCACCAAATCTTTGGAATTTTAAATGGAAAACATGCAGGGAAAGTTCTTTTTTTTTTCCATGGACAGACAATAACAAACTGTGTCCAGATGTTTAATTTACAGATTTTTGCCCAGAAGGTCTAAACAATGTGGCTGAGCAACTTCCACAATGTCTAACTGGCCCAAACCTTTCCAGACTGTTTATTTGTAAACTTTCCAAGTTTCTCAATTCATTTAATGCAACTATTCAGGACTTTCCAGACCTGTGGAGAAACACGGTTTCATAACGAGGCGTTTAGGGAACCTCAGTGTTTTCGCTTTTTGTCTGTTTTAGTGCTTATCTGTCCTCAGGGGGGCTGAAATCACAGCAGCACCGGGGTGGACGTGAAACCGGACACCTGCAAAAATCTGTTTTTCCCGTTTAGTTTAAAATATCCGACTGATACACAAACGCATCCCTTGATACCCAAAAAACTGACTGGCTGTAAAAAAAAACGAGTTTTACATAACCACACTGAACTCACCACAAACTCTCTCATTCACACAAACACACATACCTTTTTCTGAAAAAAACAAAAGGATTATAAACAGTGTACAGCCCCCCCCCCCCCCTTATTAAACCCTTTTCCCCTGGAAACACTCAGCTAATGTTTTCCAAAACCCTCTTTTTCCTGCCTTCGTCGCTGCGTGCCTCGGGGGCTGAAGGGGTCCGCTCCATATTGTCTTCATTAAAGCCGCCGAGCATCGACCTGGTTTGGAAACATGGTGTGTGTTTGAGGAGGAGGAGGAGGAGGAGGAGGAGGAGGAGGCTGCCGACTCCTAAACCACATTCTTTAAATTCCCTGTAAACAAGAGAGAGAGAGAGAGAGAGAGAGAAATGAGAGGGGTGAGGGGGGGTACATGGGTGAACACACACACATATAAGAACACAAATACATTCACACGAACAAACGGAGGAGGAGGAGGAGGAGGAGGGAAAAAAGGGTCAAATTCATCACATTAAAGTGGGATACAAAACAAGGCCAAATACACACACATACATATACTGTATATATATATGTATATATATATACATATATATATACTGTATATACACACATACAAATACAGGTTTAGTTTTAGTTTTCATATATTTAGATTTAGTTTGTTTTTGTTTTGGTGACTCCTCTGGTTGCTAAAAGAAGTCTGATTGTATAGAAGTCTATGAGAAAATGAGCCTACTTCTCTCTTGATTTATTACCTCAGTAAACATTGTAAACATGAGTTTATGGTCTCAGTCTCTAGTTTCAAGTCTTCTTCAATACAGCATGATGTTCATTTAGTAAATGATGGTCCCATTTAGAGTCAGATAGACCATAAAGCAGGGGATGATTTAGGGCGGGGCTACCTTGTGATTGACAGGTCGCTACCACTGCGTTGTCCGGTCTGGGAGTCGTCCGTGTTTTTTCGTCTTTCAACTTTAACCCTTTCACAGTGTGTTTCCCTTCATGAAAGTTAGTAGTAACATTTTGGTCGCTTAAAAATGCCTTATTCAGCGTTCGGTTGTACTTAGCTCCGCCCTCTCATGTCACTTCTGGTTGCAA
This sequence comes from Hozukius guyotensis, assembly GCA_916700995.1. Lineage (NCBI taxonomy): Eukaryota > Metazoa > Chordata > Actinopteri > Perciformes > Sebastidae > Hozukius > Hozukius guyotensis. The sequence goes on along the minus strand of CAKALU010051891.1, from coordinate 8,341 downwards.
AGATGGTGACAGCCAAAAACCAAGACGTGACGGCCAAAAAACGAGATGCAATGGCCAAAAAACCAAGATGGCGACAGTCAAAAAACCAAGATGTTGACGGCCAAAAACCAAGATGGCGACGGCCAAAAACCAAGATGGCAACAGTCAAAAAACCGAGATGTTGACGGCCAAAACCCAAGATGGCAACAGCCAAAAAACCAAGATGGCGACGGCCAAAACCCAAGATGGAAACAGCCAAAAAACCAAGATGTTGACGGCCAAAACCCAAGATGGCAACAGCCAAAAAACCAAGATGGCGACGGCCAAAACCCAAGATGGCAACAGCCAAAAAACCAAGATGGCGACGGCCAAAATGCCAAACTTGAGGCTTCAAAACGACAGTCCACAAACCAATGGGTGACGTCATGGTGACTACGACCACTCATTATATACAGTCGTCGGGCTCAATGTCACGAGAGTTGATGGAAATTCATGTGGTCTCCTTTATTCGGTAGTGATTTATTATAGCCAACAAACTAAAATGAATTTATGTTCATTTTGATTTCATTCGTTTAAAACCAGGACACATGGTTTTCCGTTTAATTTTAGTGTCTTAAAGGATATCGTTTTTATTTAGTTCCAGTTTACTAAAAATATTTTCAGTTTTAATTTACTATAATAACCCTGAAACACACACACACACACACACACACACACACACACACACACACACACACACACAAACAAACACACACTTGTCCCAATAAAAATGCAAAATAACATCTGGCCTCATCGCCACTGGAGGAAATACAACATGCAAAAAGGGAATCGATATGGAAATTACAACGTTCAACACTGCAAGGTCATTTGCATGACGACACAGATTGGTTTCCATGTCTGACACACACACACACACACACACACACACACAGTTTTGACACAATAGCTGCATTATAAAGTCTAGTCGCTGGTTTGTTTTATACGTTACACTGCAAACAATGCCGCTTTGTTTGTCTATTGTTATGTTAAATTGCCTGATTGAGAAAAATAAACATGTTGCACAAACACGTGCTCGGCTGATGAGTAATTGCCCTGACGCAGTGAGGGAGGATGTCCTGTTTGTTGGCCATTGTGGAGCTGTCAGTGGAGTCCTGTCATGTTCTGCCCGCAGTAACAACAGCTTTATCGAGGAACTGTTTTTAATGTTTCCATGTGTTCTTCCTTCCTCTGGATGCTGATCACTGTGTATCTTAGAGGAGGTGACGCCACTGGTGTTTTCATTTAAAGCTACTTTACACAAATACAAGCACAGATTTAAATATCAACACCCAGATAAAAGTGCACTGCTCATGTGCTCAAACAAAGGTTGCGTTCAGATCGACAGAAACCTCCGGATTCATTTTAACAAGGCTACATGATGTAGATGACTCCCACCAAAAAAAAATCCAACAGGTTCATCTGGCCAAAAACGTTCTTTCTACCGTTAAGCCCACGACTGTCCGGAGGAAAACAGGAAATGACTGTTGCTGTGATCCGCAGTGTTATAAAGCTTTGTGCGGTGTTTTGGCGTTTGATAAACCTTCAAACTCATGGATTACTCATCACTATGGAGATTTACGACCATTTTATTCCAACAACCTCCCACAGCCCTGTTAGATGTACACAATCGTGATAGTGGATCTGTGAATCTATAATGAATAACAACACATTCTCACTCCCAACTAGTCCAAAATCAAATCGTCAGACTATGACGCTCTAGGTAACCCTCTAGCATTAGTTTTGGACATGTCAAGGACAGCGTGTCAGTGTTTTTTTTTAGGTTTACTTACGCGACAAAACTACTTGGTTAGGTTTAGGAAAAGATAGGGGTTTGGGTTAAAATAACTACGCTTGTTACGTAAAATATCTAAGTTTAAAATAACTAAGGTAAAATAAGTCAACGTTGACTTGGTTTCACACGGGACACAAACAGAGACCTCCTGTGTGAAAGTCCTGTTATTGATTGACCTGTTCGACCTCCCCTCCGACCTGCTCTACACAGACTATCACGCTCTTTATACTACGCCAGTTCAGCTGGTTAGAATGTTATCGGGTCATTAAATGGGCATTATCAGTGGTTATAAGTCTTAGAGATGTGGGTCAGTACGGGCCTACTATACCCACTAGTAGGTTTTATCATCTATTCCCGTGGGCAATCACTGAAAGAAGGAATAAAAGAAGACGACAGCGACCTGTAGTGACCACAGTTATTATGACAGGAGCAAAAGGTGAATTCAGGCGCTGTAGTATAGACGGAGTGAATATGTGGTGGAAGTCGGAGGCAACGGATGGGACACGAAACACAGTACTTTCACCCAGGAGACCAACAACGCTGTCTTTGTGTTCACAACCTTCAATTTCACTTTCCCTTTTGAGATGTATGTTAAACCAAGGAAATCTTTTTTCCTAAACTTAACCAACTGGTTTTGTTGCCTAAATCTAAAGACGTTAATCGTTTTGTGTTCAAACGTAACGTTTTATGCAGTTTGAACGTAGTGTCGGAATGTGTTGCTTTTAAGTTTCGCTTTCACTTTTACAACATGGTAGTAGGCGTAGTAGGGCCCCTACTGACCCACATCTAAGGTGCTTATAGTGAGCGATGAACATTTAAGTAAGGGATAATGTACAGCGAGCTGGTCTTTATTGTGAAAGAATCCCCGACAGGGCGATGCTGCACCCCGAAGCGAAGCGGAGGGGTCTCTCATCGCGTTAGTAGTTTTCAATAACATGCATAAAACAAAGTTGTGATTTATCAAACGTATATCTCTTATTCAAGATGATATAAGGTGATGCGGAAATGGCAGCAAAAATGGTCAGGAACGGTCATTTACTCACAAATTTGATCTTCTCACAATTTATAGATATAAGGCCCACTGTCAACTGATGGGTCCCCAGAAAAAAAATTGTAAACACTGGACTAAAAGATTCATTTAAAAATGTGAAAAAGTAGCAGATTCTTTCATCCCCCCCCACCCGTACCACCCCCCCACCAGTTCTCTCCCTCTGCTTCTGCTTCTTCTCTTTCCAGATGTAGACGGTAAATTCTGGTAAAGTGACGAGCGTCCACGGGGGCCTCAGATATTTACTACCTGCAAACGTTAATCTATCACAGCATCTGTGGGTGGGTTTTATACTGCATGTGTGTGTGTGTGTGTGTGTGTGTGTGTGTGTCTTGTTGGAGTTTGAATGTGTACATATGTCTTCTGCGAGCATGTCTTGGGTGTATATCGTTGTGTCGATGTGTATGTCGAGCATGTTGTCAGCACAGGGGAGAATTAAGGAGCACGAGTAGCAGGATGTAAAGATGCTGCAATATTTCACTCACAGAACACACACACAGAACACACACACACACACACACACACACACACACACACACACACACACAGAGATAAGATACAGTCACACAGAAAAGCTGGCACTTTACGCACACACTATCTTCACACTGATGAAGCTGAACACACACCAGCAGCCCCCGGGGGAAATCACGCTACCAGAGTCTCGTAAACACAGAGTTGTGAATGCACACACAGTCAGACAGCTGCTGCCGCCTCCGACAGTCACCTAATAAAAATCACATTTTAATTGACACGCCTGCTTAACAAGCCTCAGTGTGAATGCATGAGAGAGAGAGAGACAATAGGAAATACTGAGTAATCCCCCAAATAGGAAACAGTAGAGAAGCACATTCAGCCTTTCCATTTGAACACTTGTCACCGTGTTTATAGTTTGTTTATTCTATCAGTATTCAGTTTATATCGGGATGATATTAAAAGCAAACTGATGTCTGTGAGAGACGTGGTAGTAAAAAGGCTGTTTGATGACTTATTAGACACGTTAGCAACGTGGCTCTAATGTCTATCCAACACTTTGGTTCTGAGTAAAATACATTAACAAATGGTCAATAGATTGCTATTAAATTTGTTGCAGGCAGCTTATTTGACTATATACACTATCAGTTAGCTTGTGAATCTTCATCCATAATAATACATCATTATTTAGTAGTTGATTATATTTTGTAATTTTAATCTAAATCTGCAAAGTGGCTTCAAGTATCAAATGTTTCCCTCTGAACAGTAGTGGAGTAGAAGTATAAAGAAGCACAAAATGGAAAATCCCCAAGTATAATTTTGAGGTACTTGTACTTTACTGATACCTCTTTCACAGCGAGGACTCAACCAGGGTTGATTGTGTGTCTGAAAGGGTTAACCCGCGTTGACTGACTCGGCTTCGCGACCCAGGTTGAGAGGTGGGTCGGACCAGGGTCGATTTCGATGTGAATGGCACGGACCAGGGTCGCTAACAAACGGGGCGGGACAAATGAGGGCGCACAGTCCGTGACGTAACTGTCACAGGTCGCCGTGGCTCATAAACAAACTGTGGGACGGCAGCAGGAATGATTTCAGACACACCGGAGGTGAACGACGAACGAGAACAACACGGATGTGTGGCGAGACATCGAGGTGCGGGAGCTGCTGGCCGTCCGCGGTGAAGAAGAAAAAAGCGGTAGATGACGGGACGGTGAGGGACAACGTAGTGTAACGTTAAACGAACATAACAGGCATCCGCCGTTACGTTACACGGAATCACACCGCGTAATCCGACCACCTCACGGTACCGCCAGCTGTGGATGCATCTGTTTTTAAAGCGTGTTTACACATGTTCTATTCGAAACGTTACCTTTTAAAACTTTTTCAATTTTCCAAATTAACCTGCAAAAAGATCCATCTGTCACCTGTTCCATCTATTACAGGGGTCTGCTACCTGCGTCTCTTTAGCCCCTCTCCAGGGGCTCACTGTGGATTTTTAAAAATGGAAATGAATAACTGTTTCTTTGTTTACATTTTGTTTTTATAATTTTTTTGTACACCTGTACTTCTCCTGCGCTTTGCTGCTATGACACCTGAATTCCCCCCCGGGGATTAATAAAGGTTCATCTTATTATCTTATCTTATCTTATCTTAATTTCATTTTGATTTATCATTGTTGTAAGTCTATGGATTTTGAGAATAAAATTATAATATTACGAGAATAAAGTCATAGGTTTAAGAGAAAAAAGTCGGAATATTATGAGAATAAAGTCACAATATTATAAAGTAGTAATTTTACATGTTATTTTCTTATTTCCTCGTAAAGTTATGACTTTTTTCTCATAAAGTTATGACTTTTTTCTCATAAAGTTATGACTTTATTCTCGTAATATTATAACTTTATTCTCGTAAAGTTATGACTTTTTTCTCGTAATATTATGATTTTTTTCTCGTAAAGTTATGACTTTTTTCTCGTAATATTACGACTTTTTTCTCATAAAATTATGACTTTATTCTCGTAATATTATGACTTTTTTCTCGTAATATTATGACTTTATTCTGTAAATCTCAGATATTTTTTCCCTCAGTGTGGTCCTAATACTCCGTAGTACATTGTCTCTTTGGCCCTCACTGCATCAGACTTATATACTATATACTTAGACTATAAACTGTGTTACCTTCATCACAATGATCAGATGTTTTGCGGCTCCAGACAGATATTTTTTGTTTTTTTTGCCTAAAATGTCTCTTTTGATAGTAAAGGTTGCTGAGCCCTGGTCTGTTATAAAGTAACAAACAGTCCCAGTTCATCACATTATCAAGCAATTAGCAAACTTCATGAAATATAAACTCATTTTATCATGTTTGGATAAACTCTTACATTATCCAACAGTTGCCACATGTCCAGCTGAACAACTTTAGTAGGTCTACTATATGAAGCAAATCTTTGCTGGGATGGAGGAGTGAGAGAAATATACATTTCAGTCTTCAGAACTGTCTAATCCTTTTGTAAATGTTGCCTATATTATCATATTAGATAACACAATGTAGTCTGATATATGATAAATGTGTACTACAGATAGACAGAGGAGAAAGGGTTCATGTTGATGAATAGATGCTGTAAATCTGTATGTTGTCTGTATGTTTTTGCATATATTACAGCTCCGTATCTGAATTGTCCTGACCAGGGTTCAACCCGGGTTGACTGGCTTGGTTTGAATTGACAAAAGGAGGGTTGGACCAGGGTCAGATAACCCTGGTCCAACCCTGGTCATTGGTGTGAAAGGGCTATAGGTTAAACATATGGGTTTGGTACATGACACATGCTTAACGAAAATGAAAAAAAAAAGGAAAAGGATTTTGGAGATTTACCGCGTTAAGATTCAAATCTTTATGGTCCGTTCGTGCCAGCAGATGTGGACAGATGTGGGCAAACACACGTAAACATACATAGAAACTCACACTGGCCAGTTTCTCAGGGAAACCGATGTTTATAAGCAGCACAGCACTTCCAAACCAGAGAAACACTTATCCACCCCGATGATGTCATGTGTGTGTTTGCCTAGAGGTGTGTGTCTGTGTGTGTGTGTGTGTCTGTGTGTGTGTGTGTGTGTGTGTGTGTGTGTGTGTGTTAAAGCCTATTCTTATTCTGCGTTCGTGTGTGTGCATTAGTTAAGTCAGCAGACATGTGGGTCTTTTCTTTAAATCAGAGACAGAGACAAAAAAAGACATTTAAAATTATAATACGCTGACTTCTCGTCGGTGGTTTTTGGTGTCTGCTTGTTGTGTGGTTAAGCACTTTGTGACAGAACTAAAGAAAAAAAAAGTCCTTTCTGAGTTGACGGAGAGCAGAAGTTGGTAGAAGAGACATGAAAGAAAAGAGAGAGGACATAAAACAGATGTGACAGGTCGAAAGCACGACCAAAACTTCAATGAAAGAAAGAGCTGTAAAATCAATACATATTTACAATAACTATAAATTCAGTAACTTTACAATCTTAAAGGCAGAACCAGCTCTGACTGACTGAGCGAAGGCAGGATAAGAGAAGAAGGGACCTGATGGGACGTAGCAGCCGGTCTCTCTCCATCTTTAGCTCGTCTGCCTTTCATTTCTCCCTCCCTTTTATTCTCTCCATCCACCCATTCATCCACCCGATCCCTCCGTCGCCCCCTAATAAAAGCCGTATGACTGGAAACCAGCGATGCTTTCAACCCCTCCGGTTGTGATGATTTAATGCGAGCCAAACAGACCCAACTGAATTTCGGCAAATAAACTCCTGTTCCCCTGATTTGATGTGACCTGGAGTTTCTCAGAGTACACGACTTAATGCTGTTTGGATAAACCGCGACAACATCCAACAGGGCTTTTGTCATCTGCTACAGTAAGATGACCCGTTTCAATTTATGATTTTTTTTTAGCTGCTAATTGATACCATATCCACTCTAATGCAGATTTGAGAACACATATTTGTCCCTCCGGCTTTCCGTTCACACTGAGCTGAAGCTTTTCAACCACCAGTCTCATCTTGTAGTTTGGATGGTGAAAGCTGAACTATGTAAAAAAAAAAATAGCTGTCTTAGCCTGTCTTAGCTTTCGTAGACATGGAGGAGAACTTACAGGGCACCATCACCGAAAAGCTCACTTTCTGTCACCTCCAACTCTCTGTTTGTTTCAGTGCAGCTCATTACACAATACAGTTGTTGCCACTATGTTCTTCTGCAAAAGCAGTGATTTGAAAATAGCTTCAAGCGTGATATACTGTATACTCATCACGACAAAAACTGGAACCGCATACTTTTTACTACAGCCTCCAAGGTGAGGTGAGGAGCTGGTCATCTTAGTGGAGGGACAGTTATAAATTATTAAGACCAAAACGTCACTGGTACACAAAATCTATAAAAGGGCTACACAAAATTAAAACTTGTGTTTATAGGCAGCATAACTATATTTCCTTTTGTGTGTCTGAACACAAGCTTCTTCAGACACACATTTTATCCACACAAATTTTACTGCTAGAGTGATTTTGCAGTCCATGTTTATTTGCCCACAAAAGCTGTATGCTGTCAGCCTGTACCGTGGTGGATGTATTAACGTCTCTGTTCACAAACAACCGGCTATCGGCCAGTAGCTAGTAGTGCTAGTAGCATGACATCAACAGAGTTGAATTGAGTTGTAGACTATTTACAAAAGCACAGGACTCAACCTCTTCTACATCCATGGTCTGTGGTCTATTGGACCCTCTTCTACATCCATGGTCTATGGTCTACTGGACCCTCTTCTACATCCATGGTCTGTGATCTATTGGACCCTCTTCTACATGCATGGTCTGTGGTCTATTGGACCCTCTTCTACATCCATGGTCTGTGGTCTATTGGACCCTCTTCTACATCCATGGTCTGTGGTCTATTGGACCCTCTTCTACATCCATGGTCTGTGGTCTATTGGACCCTCTTCTACATCCATGGTCTGTGGTCTATTGGACTCTCTTCTACATCCATGGTCTGTGGTCTAT
>CAKALU010051889.1:0-33773 GCA_916700995.1 Hozukius guyotensis | reverse complement strand
TATCGGTCCCCTGCAGCCTGCCTGGGCAGCTCGCTGCTGCCTCTCATCTCTCCTGTGTGTTGCATTGAATATGGCTCTCCAATTGGGGTCACGGCACAGACTGATAGGAAGCCATATTCCTTCATAACTGGAGGCAGAGAGTTCAGCATTAAGAACAGCAGCAGAGAGATGGCAGGTCTTAACACAAGCTGACTGACAGACCAAGACACCCGCACATATAAACATTAGACAACAAGATATGCAATGGTAAAATGCATTATTCTCTAAATGATCTTCTTTAAATTCAATCGACGATGTGTCAGTGTCTTTGAAAGTTATTAAAAAGGAAGATTAGCAATCCACTTTTCAGTTTTGGCAGTTAGGGGCTTCAGTTTCAGCTCAACTCAGCATTTTTAACTCAACTGTGTGAGACTTTTTCTTTACAGGCTCACCTCAAGATCAGTCTTGTAGCTGTTGTGGAGCTTTTGATCATATTACATGATCTTTATCAGCAGAAAATATACATATGACACACACACACACACACACACACACACACACACTGTTCCTGTCTCAGGTTAGCTTTGCATTTTTTACAATTAGCCTTGCAACAATAGAAGACATGATATTTATTAGCAGAAAATATACATATGACACACACACAACCCGTTATATATATATCCACGACTTTCTCGTTTGCCAATACCAGCCTGTGGACTGATTTCTATGTAAAGGACTCGGGACGGTTTTGCTCCGTAACGTTAGCTGATGAAGTAATTTGCAAATGGCAAGCTATTTGGTATCATGGAGATTGGACATTACAGATAGTAACGGTGATATATGATTGTAATGTAATGTCACGTCACTGTTTTGGCCGATGCCCAGGATGATCGCGCGTGCCTACGGAGTGCAAGCAACACGATGCTTACTGCAGTTCACTTAACAGCCACCGGGGTCATTAATAACAAGGATTTTCTGAAAGTTACATTCTGTATGTAACTTTACCTTAAAGCCGGGGTTGATGTCCTTGTTTTGTTTTTGTTTTGTACGACCCAAAGATTATCACTTTACTATCATATAAGACAGAGAAAAGCAGCATATTCCCACAACTGAGCTGAAACTAGGTAATTTTTGGTTGGTTAAAAATAGTTGTAGAATAATTTTCCATCGACAAATTAATTAACCGACTTATCATTTCAGCATTGAAACCAATATACTGTAGTGGCTCTGGGGTTAAGAGGGAAAGCCAACACACACAAAAAAGAATAATTACAAAGAGAACATGTTCCCCCGTTGTTTTTCCTCTGAGATATCCCTATTCATAAACACTGGACTAATCAGTAGCGTGAAATGATATTTTTTTTCAATTAGTGATCTGATCTGCTTCAAATCAAAAACATAACGTCAAGTGTGGTGTAGTCAACACTAGACCAGTATATGTTTTTTTTATTAGCGTTTCAAACTTTCATATTAAATCAGCATTTACTTTAAATGCAACATTGGATAGTTCTGGGGCTGACATGGTAGACGCATGGTGACAGGGTGTTGATGAGCTGTAGCTTCAAGGCTCAAACTGCGAACATCATAGCTCTGAGTTTAGAATCGGTGGTAATGTGTGCCTGTCAAATGCAATATATTTACATCCCCTTAGAGGAAGCTTCTACTGGATGTGCTAGTCCTAAAATCTTCACTTGTAGTCGCAGCAATGGCAAATATATTTCCTACTGAAAATGTCTCGGAGTGGTGGGTTGCTATACTGCACTATAAAGGGCAAATAAATCAAAACCTTCCTAACCAGTCATCTCAGCTGCAGCAGCTTTTAGCAGCTGTCTTGCTCGTTCACCCCTGTTTGTCCCTTTTCCCAGATTACCTATAGGGATTGATGGCCATGCCAAAGCAAAAACAGAAAAATCTATACCACTCTCCTGCCCTTTCCATATTCCATTGATTTCATGGTGAAATATCAATCTGCATATGTCATGTACTTTTGCGGCGCACACAATAGAACAACGCATGTTTAGAAGTAAATCAACATAAATCTGCTTCAGGACAGCATTTTATCAAGTTGCTTTTGGAGACCCTTTTTTTTTTTTTTTTTACTCGCGCTCTCTTTTACAGAGGCAATTGAAGAGGAGAGTCAAATGAAAAATCCATCCAATCCAAGGGCTGATGGATTTTATTCATGTAGTAAAAGCAAAATTTATGAGTGCACTTTTAAATTGCATGCCCATGTGTACAAGCACAAACACACATACAGTGCAAGCACACATTATACACACACAAGCTCATTAACTTAGTTACTGGCAGCTGTGAAAACCAGCACACGTGAGGATAAGTTCTCACTTCGCGATTTGAACTGATAATTAGGAGATGTTTTCAGTGGAGGCATATGACTAATGTACTGTATATGGCATTTTGTTTCCTCATCAGTTTCCTGGATAGATGGAAAGCAGCCTGAGGTGGTATCAGTATCCTGGAGGACATTGTGTCAGATCAGCTTTAGCACTTGTCTTGCAGTTATACAACAACGCATACTGGCCACATTTGGGTTCTGCTTTTTCTTCCAGCAAGACATTTCAAACTGAGAGCAAAGCTCTGAGAAGATGCACATCTCTGCTAAGGCAGCACAGTCCTCCAATGTGTTATATTTAGGGCTGCCAATCGATTAAAATATTTAACCGTGATTAATTGCGTGATTGTCCATGATTAATCGGTGTGCTGACTTGACTATGACTTGCCTAAAACTGCATGTGATTATCATAAAGTGGGGAATGTCTGTAAAGGGAAGACCCGTAGAACGCATTTTCAGGTCAAAGGACCCCTTTGAAAATGGCCATGACAGTTTTTCCTTGCCAAAATTTAGCGCAAATTTGGAGCATTATTTAACCTCCTTTGCAACGAGCTAGTATGACGGTTGATACCAATGGATTCATTAGGTCTTTGTAGTTTGATATGATGCAAGTATCTTCACTCTAGCTTTAAAACTGAGCCCGCTACAACCTCCGGAAATCAATTGTGTTAATACGTTAAAGAAATTAGTGGCGTGAAAACGAATTTGCGTTAACACGTTATTATCGCGTTAACTTTGACAACCCTAGTTATATATTTTTTTTTCTTTCTAAAATTGTAATATGCATGAGGATCCGGTGCTACATAAAAACTACTAGATAATCATGGGATACGTGTTCCAGATCCTTTAAAAATGGATCCTGGTCCATTGCCTAACTTCTCACTAAATCACACTGAACTCGCCTAAATCATTTTGAGCTGTCCCGCTAACAAACAAACAAACAAAGAACTACAACCAAAGGCTTTACTTAGCAGATTAAATAGCTCAATAATGAGTGATTCAAATGTATTGAAGGCGTTTTCCATTCACTTCAATACATGCAGTGGTTTTTGGAATCAGCTAGTGGTCATTAGCTGAACTGCATCTTTTAGATACACTCCCAGATTTTGTTAAACTGTAGCTGCCCAGAATCTCCTCGTCTTTGCATCCCAGTGCTATTTTGATGTTTTGAAACTCAACTATGAACTGAGTCGAGTTCAAAATATCAGCAATGGCATTTTCAGATCGATGTTACAATAATAATAATTAAAAAAATGTACACCACATGCAGTTCATATTTTTCAGTGCCTTAGCAAAGATAAAAAAGGGCTATTTTAAACAAATAGAGTCTTTGTATTAAAAACACAACACCATGCACTCAATTACTGTGTTTAAATGATGGACCTGTTTTTATCTATGTTATAAATAAGCTCTGTGGAGGAAAGCATCTACAGTCTGCCAGTCACACAACTCAAGTGCCATCCATAAACAGCAGCGAAACGGGTGACATTAATTATGTTTCATGTTCCCGTCTCAGATTATCTTTGCAGCTTTACAACTAGCTCTGCAACAGTAGAAGTACTGTGACAGAGACTTGTCAAAGTAAGAAAAGCGCAGGTGTTACTAACAACATTCACAATGACCCTGAAAATGAAGCAGCTAAATGGAATTCTGCCAGCATTGATTTACACCTGTGCTTTTCCAACTGACATGTAACAATATTGAGTTAGTTTGATTGTTTGACTTAGCTATGTCTTGCATGAAGAGTTTGCAATTTGTAAAGGAAACAGTGACATTTTTCAGTCTAAATTGATCACCCAAGTGTCCCAACGTTGTTGTAGTTTGCCAGTAAGTTGTTTGTACAACTTGCTAAGTGAACATCATTTGTCATAAGATTTGTGTTGACGGTGCTTTGTGAATGGTACACTTGGCTTCTGAAACATACATGAATATTATGTGGGCATAAAGCTCTGTCTGCCTTTTGTTTTTACCATTACTACAAACCAAATTCCTGTTGAGAATGTGAGTTTGCAGAAAAATTGAAGCCTTAGGCTAATCATCTCAGTGCAGATGGTCCAAAAATAGATGAGAATCATTTCATATGGTCTGTTAATGTAGCTTTTGCAGCTCGGTGGTTGTGTATATTTTAAAATATGCCTCGCAGCTAGTCAAGACTTTTTACTACACAAGCAAGCATACCAATAGCAGATATTTTTCAACCTAAACATAATTGCTTATTTCTCTTTCCATACATATTTATATGCACATGTGGTGAAGCTATATGCAAACATGTTCAACACAGAGGATTTAGTAAGTGGATTAAAGCTGAAGTAAGCGAGATCGGAGCAAATATGATTAAAAAAAGTTATTTTTATAAAACGGTCGCTCTATCGGGACAGTAGTACATGAAACAGGTAACCTGAAAAAATCATGTGCCTCCTCAGGTGCTCCTAACGGCATCTGCAAGATTTCACATACCGGAGGAAAACAACCAGTAAGAGCTGATCTGAGCCGCTGTCCAGCTATCGTCTATGAGAGCCGGCTGTCAATCCCCCGCAAACTCCGACCAAACAGTCAAACTAGGCAGCGCTGATCAAATATGAATCATTATTCTGTTACTGTAATGCCTATTTCTCCCCTCAAATGTTTTCAGAATCATCTTGTAGTGCACGGTTTAGCTGTAAAATGAGAAAGTTTGTGACGCCGCCGCCATTGTGAAATCTGGTGAAGGAACGCCAAGTTCCGGTCACATGACCGGAGCACACCCAATAGGAACGCTCTCTCAATGAAATGACCTGTGATTGGTCAAAGTCTCCCGTCACGGGCTAGATTTTCTAAAGCCTGAAAACAGATCCATGATGAGGAGCAGAAGTCTAGTTTTCTCTCAGAACACTTGAATTACAATATGCTGAAAGGTTATTATGGAATTTTTGCCCAATGATGCCAAAAATATACTGCCTTCTGTCAGTTTAATAGCCAATGGGAATTTGCAAACCATCTTAACTACAGTGAATTCAACATAGTTTTTTTTTTTGTCTTAAAACAAATGTAATGTATACAGTACTCAGAATATGATTGACTATCGCATTTCTACATCTTAAAGTCCCAATCAGAGTCTACATGATGGGAAATATCTCCACATGATGACATTTAAGAGCAACAGCACTATTTATTTGATGTGTTGAGGCTCTACTTCAGGCTTACCATGCAATGTCACTGCTTAAAAGGTGTAGAAGTAACAGTGTTTTTTTTAATGGTAAGGGCAGGCAGTACATTAGGGATTTTAGTCCTTTGGGCAGTGTTTGACAGGAAGTAGAATCTGTACCTTTGGCTTGTATACAGCAGCCTGAAGCTGTAAGGCAGAGAGAAGAATGGGAAAAAAAGGGGGAGGAAGGAGGAGGATGGAGGAGAAATGAGTTAGAGAGGAGAGCAGGCTTCAGCAACAATATCCTTTCTGGTGAAACTTTACATATGTCAGCACTTCAAAAGTTTCCCCATTATTATTTATCCCACGTCCCCTCCAAAAGCTTCAAATATTCATTTGATCTAACCTTTTATTCTGTGCCTACTGTAAGTCGTCTGTAAGCTGGATACATACATTCTTTAAAGCTCATTGCAAGTAATTACAGACAAGTGGATTTCCCGACTGAATAAAACAGTGCTTTGAATGCAACAATTGATTCATCTCTGTAAATGTACTTGAGCCATTGGAGGACTCTCAAGACAAATTCAAGTTGGTAAAGTAGCAGTGCTAGCAGTATCTCTGTTTTCCTGTTACCAGTATAAAGTAGCACTATTAATCTGTTTTACAGTCTCTCAACAGAGGAGTCAGCCAAATATAATGGCATCACTACTGCATAGACAAACTGCCAGAACGAAACCATTGTTTATCGACAATATAATAGCATGTGGTTTACCTAGATGGCCAAATAAGAGACCTAAATAGCAATGAAACCGCAATTTTTCTGCTGCAATGATGTTTTGCTTAAGAATTATTCAATTGTTTTGCATTCCTAAAGTACTTTATGCAATCGGTTTCTTAAAGGGTTTAAAGCCACTATGTGATTTATGTGATTATAACATCTTTCAAATGATTCTGATCGCACATGTTGTTAGTAAAGAAACCAGAAAATATTCACATTGAAGAAGCTTAAAATGACTCACACCAATTAATTAATTATCAAAACAGTTAGCGATTAACTTAAAAGACAACTAATCAACTAATCGTTGCAGCTCTAGAGTAAAGTACTGAAAAAAAGTACCATTGGGTACCTAATGGTACCTAACCCTATTACACTGCACTGCTAAACCAGAGAATTACATCAAATTATTACCAATTAGTCATCAGTTTCCCGCCTTCACCTTTACTTGCCCACACATGCTTTCTAATACTTCCTCTCCCCTTTTCTCCCTCCTTATCTCTTTCTTTTTTCTTCCTTTCTCGCGTCCTTTTTGAGGGAGTCTTTTAAATTATGCTTTATCATCAGTATCATTTAATTTCCTTCCCCGATAGAAATGCCAGTTCAATTGTAGGCTGCCAAAGGTTGTAGGCTGCCAAAACTGGGCAGCCTACAACCTCCGTATAACCCTTGTCAAGAGGAGAGTCAGCTGAAGTGCGTTTACTGACCACAGACGCTGGTTTGATAAACGTCACAATGTCGGTCAGAATGGGGTAGGAAGGTGGAGGTTTGCTTGAAAAGAGCTTACGATGTGTTGTCCGACCACGTTGGAAGGTGAAAGTGTTGACAGCTGTTCCGAAGGCGGGGTGAAGAGCAAGCCTTCATGAAGAGGTGCAAGACGTGATTATTGTTTAAATATGGGGATAACGGCGCAGACTTTCCTGACAGTCTTTTCTGTGAGACATTCTTACTGTTGTTCACACGAGAAGAGTCAGAAATAGTTGTGTAAAGAGTGAAAAAAGAAGTTCAAAGCTTTCTTTCTCACCTCCACACACCTGGCCAATCACTGTGTGAAGAGGAGCTTTGCATGTTGGATTGCCCCCTTCAGAAATTGGCCCCCATGTGGGATGTAGTGGCATGCCGTGCTGTCAACCAAATCATCGTTTTTGATACTGTATGATGCTAAAGCCAGAAAGTTTCAAATCGTACACATACAGTAGAGGCTTTAATATTCATAAAAGTCAAACTTTTGATAAATCTTTGGCCATCAAGTTGAGAATCAGTCATTTAGATGGCGTGACAGTAGTTAGGAGAACCTGTTTATGACTGAAAAACTTTGCACTTAGCAAAGGTCACTGATGCATGTGTATGTGTGTGTGTGTATGTGCATGCTTCTGTGTAGTTTGTATGTGCTAACAGTTGGTGGCATGGCAGGTTGTGCATCTGCTGTGACGATTTCACCGTGGTGCTAACTGTTTAGGTTGATCTCTGGGGAGAAGTTTAATTCTCCTCTGAGCCATTAAAATGCAATGACGTGAGATTAATGCTCATCTTGTAAGTGACATTTACTGTCTCGTTCACCGTGGGAATTGTCTCACAATATTGTGAGCTAGACCTTGTTTTGAATGCTAATGATACGTTTCAGAGCCCGTTCAAAGTAGTGACAGTATGAAAAATGTTGAATGCGCTATATAAAGAGGAAGGGTATTTGGCTGAGTAAGGGACAAACAGTAAAACAAAACCATCAGCAAAACGGGACCGTGAACTTTGAAACTGCGGTTTACAGTGCAGATTCCAAACTCAATAGCTGTCCTCAGCAATACGACTGCAGAAGATGATACCTGACCAGAGATATGATTTATATATTGCAATATTGTTCTGAAGTTGCTTTTGAAAAATGCATAGTTTATTCTGAGCAGGACAAAGTATGCCTTTATGCAGCTTTAGATTTTCATACGCTCCCATAAGGGGATCTACAACAATAGAATGTCTTTGTCTCAGTGTTACTAAAAGCCTGTACAGTGTGAAATTGATCGTGCTCCTTGATAATGTGTCTATTCCTCATAAAATCATATTCATCCTCTCGGGTTTTCTGACTCATAAGTGTTATCTCTTTTTCTCTTGCAGTGTGTGTACGCAGCAGCACAGCTTTCGGAGCCCAAACTGTGTGTGTGTGTATATATACACGCTTGTGCGAGAGCCGGGGCCACATACTGTGTGTGTATGTGAGATGAGGAGAAGCTAAGTGGCTACCACAACCACCCAGATCAGACAGCCTCCTGTGCTGCAAGATGGATTAGAGCCCCACACCTCAGGAGATCAAAGGTAGGAGAAGATGTTTGGTAATCAGCCGCCACTCACCTACCCTATTCAATGACCGCATGGAGAGAGTGGAGGAGAGAGAGGCCGTAATGAATCACAATGAGTTTAGGCTAAGGTTTCTCGGCCTGTCATGTCCATAAACCTAAAGGGAATATTGCAGAGATTTATCTGACTTTTTATGTGTTATATTGGAAATTATGAGAACATGAAGATAGAAGTAGGGTTGTCAATCGATTGACAAATTTAACCGCTATTAATCCCATCATTTTCCATAGTCAATCGCAATTAATCGCACATTTTTTATCTGTTCAAAATGTACCTTAAAAGAAGATTTGTCAAGTATTTAATACTATTATCAACATGGGAGTGGGCAAATATGCTTGATTTATGTAAATGTATGTATATATATACTGTATATATATATTATATTGGAAATCAATTCACAACACAAATCAATTATTAAGATAAATATTGTCCAGAAACCCTCACAGGTACTGCATTTAGCATAAAAAATATGCTCAAAACAAGCTTAAATCAAAATTGCTTTTAACGCATTATCGCGTTTACTTTGACAGCCCTAGATAGAAGTATAAAAAACTGCTATAGGTGATATACTCTGCATTACTGAGTGTATTTTTGCACATCAGCAGCCAAATTTAGAAAACCTAATATCATGCCAAATATTTTTTTAGCACAGCTAGACTTTTAGTCTTTTAAACTATTCTACCCCTGGATCCATCATTACAAACACATATAATTGTTTTTTGTTAAGAGTGTTAGATTTCTATTTTAGCGAAGATCCAAAAGTTTCCCAACGATACCAAATATGCCATGCTGAATTAAAAAATAATATGTATAAATAATGCACAGGTATCTATATTTGATATGATGCAGCATGCATGGCATCAGATTTGAATAGATCCCTCAAATAAAGGTCACACACAGTTCAGTAGCATCACTGAAACGAAGCAGTGGCACAAGCAGACCAGAGGATCTATTTTTGACAGCGTTGAGAAAGTGGGTTATAATATTGACGAAACCAAAGAAGAATATCTGGGTTCAAGAGGTTAATTGTCAGCGATCTATACATCAGGATTGACCTCTGAATAGCTGCTCACGTTTCCAATTTTGTCAAAGATTCCAAAAAGGTCTGGTGTTGATGAAAGAAACAACCGAGCCAAGGAAAAGGCACACTTTTGCTCTTACCATTGTGATTAGTATTCTGCATTGCTCGCTCCATCTATAATATAAATAAAAGCATTGGTGAATGCGACAAACCCAGACAAGTTCTCTGGGAGTTGCTGAAAGTAATTCTGGAAAATGCAGGAAAACGCTAACTGAATTAGAAGCAGATGAGGCAGGGTAAAGAAAAATAAGGACGTAACGAGAAGGTGATTTTGACACCACAAAATAAGCCCCGGACACACTGCACATCAGAGGCTGATGATAGACTTAACTGTAACATCGTAACAGCTTCCAGGGTCAAGTTTGTGATTGCTGTAACTGTAATTAAATGGCCAAAAATGTATTTTATTCAAGGCCAAATTGGGTACAGGCCAAATTGCTCACAGCAACCTAACAGTGACACACTCTCCGTTCTATTCTGTGAGCGCCACAATGCATAAAAAAAATAAAAAAAAGCAGACTTTTTTTCCACCACCACAAAATGTTTTTACAGCTCTTACTTGTGACAACGAAAGCTCCTTATTGGACTATAATTTAGCACTGTTTGCGTGAAAGGGGATTATTTTATTGAGATTTCTTCAGCCGAGAGGTTTTTGTCCATCCATGTAGAATGGATCCATAAAAAAAAAAACGCATCTTCTGTATTATATTTTTTTTACTGGTTTCCCCTCCTGAGTGGTCTCAACAAGCCTGGTGGATGAACTTTTACCTTCTGTTACCTGCTCTCATTTTCTCTCAACAATTTAAAGGTAACTGATTTTTAGGAGAATTTTCCCATGATAAGTATCTTTTTAAATATATCCTGGATTTTTTTGTTTTGTTTTGTGACAGTCATTGTGAGTGTCAATCATTCCACATTCTGCATAGCTCCTGTGCTCCTGTGCAAAATGCTCCTCTTTGACTCATCTGTA
Organism: Hozukius guyotensis; assembly: GCA_916700995.1. NCBI lineage: Eukaryota > Metazoa > Chordata > Actinopteri > Perciformes > Sebastidae > Hozukius > Hozukius guyotensis. The sequence continues at coordinate 23,148 of CAKALU010051889.1, read as the reverse complement.
GCACTATAGTTTAGAGGGAGAGCTTACATAATACTAAAGGTTCTTCTCAACAATGGGGACAGACTTATTTGTAGTCATAAATATAACTTTTTTTTTTTCGTCAAGCAAATGCTTAAATTCTGAGCGAACTGGAAACTCCTGCAACTCATTTTTATCATTATATACCATAACAAATTAAACATAATCATAAAATGAAAATCTGAATTTAGTTTCAAAGAAAGGCGACTAATAAACGACTAATAAAACAACGCACATTGAATGCTGTTACTGCATGGATTGTTTAGAACTGATGATACAGTACTTCAAAGTTTTAGTATAAGGATGACATTTATATACATGTGTATATACTCCGATCAGCCATAACATTAGAACAGCATGGGCACCCTGACCGGTCTGCAGCTACGCAGCCCCATACGCAACAAACTGCGATGCACTGTTTGTTCTGACATCTTTCTATCGGAACCAGCATTAACTTTTTCAGCAGTTTGAGCTACAGTAGCTCTTCTATTGGATCGGAAACACGGGCCAGCCTTCGCTCCCCATGTGCAGCAATGAGCCTTGGGTCTGACCCTGTCGCCGGTTCACTGGTTTTCCTTCCTTGGACCACTTTTGGTAGGTCCTGACCACTGCAGACCGGGGACATCCCACAAGAGCTGCAGTTTTGGAGATGCTCTGACCCAGTCGTCTAGCCATCACAATTTGGCCCTTGTCAAAGTCGCTCACATCCTCACGCTTGCCCATTTTTTCTGCTTCCAACACAAAATTCAAAGTTCAAAATGTTCACTTGCTGTCTAATATAATATATCCCACCCACTGCCAGGTGTCATTGTAACGAGATAGTCAATGTTATTCACTTCACCTGTCAGTGGTCTTAATGTTATGGCTGATCGGTATATACTGTATTTCAGCAGAGCTTGTGTGTCTGCATATCAAGATAACCTACATGTAGTTTTAAAATTCTGAGGTATTTCATGTTTTAATCGATAGTGTGAGTTTGCAGCAGCTTTTGAGCAAAACCTCAGCACCTGGCTTCTCTCAGGCTAATCTCCTAGTTCAAACAATCAATAGAGATTTTAAAACGGCTATTGCAGTTTTTTTCTTCAGGATGTGATGACTGTGTGTGTATATGTGTGTTGTAGGTCTGTGGTTGTGTGTAGTTCGAACAATCTGACCCAGACTACAGTCAGCAAGAAAACAAAGTACAGATGACAATGTTCTGTTAACATGAATTCAGCCTTGATTCTGACAGCAGAAAATAGGGCAGAAAATGTCAGCATTTGATGGTTGTCTTTACTTTCTCTTTGAACTCCGTTACGTGTATTTGTTCGGTTTCTGACAAAACCAGCTCACTAAAGCTGCAGAAATGGTGTGTTTTTAGATGACGTTGCCTGACTGGACCCTATTGCAAATAACTGTGTCAGAGTTTTTTTGGTAGTGATGTTTATCAGAGGTCGACCGATAGTGGACTTTTAAAGGCCGATATAATAATGATAGTTTGGAGCAGGAAAAAGCCGATAGCCAATTAATTGTCCAATGACTGGCCAGGATTACTTCTGTTGCGCGTCCCGTTCATAGACTGTATATAAAGATGGACGACGCGTCTCCACTTCCTCCCACTGTACAAAAGTGAGGCCAAAATATCCCGGATATGGGAGCTGCAATCTTGAGATTTTGACGTCATTTGGAGCCAGAGCCTGCGCAGTAGCGATCGGTCGGTGGAGCCGCGGTATCAGGGTCACCCGCCTGAACCAATCGTGAGCTGATCACGGCTGCAGCTTGTCAGGGAGAGACACTCACAGCTGCCAATAATGACGTCTCGCCCCCTTTTTATAGCATCAAATAACAAATTAAAACCAAACTATCAGAAAAATTAACACTGAACATACATCTTTGGGAAAAATGTATTTGACGTGTACTTACATTTTTTAGTTTAGCCCATATCCCATCCGCTAACATGGAGCTGTCATGTCGTCTATCTTCATAAACAGTCTATGGTCCCGTTACATAGACTGTATATAAAAATGGGGTGGCTGTGGCTCAGAGGTAGAGCAGGTCGTCCATCGTCCTGATGGGCAGGTTGGCACCTTGCATGACAGCCTCTGCCATCAGTGTATGAATGGGTGTGTGAATGGGTGAATGTTGACATGTAGTGTAAAGCGCTTTGAGTGGTTAGAGGACTAGAAAAGCGCTGTATAAATGCAAGTCCATTTTCCATTTAGATTGTTAAATACTTTTCTTACAAACCATTAATGTTCGTGCATATTCCCGGGAGTAAGGAGGATCCTAAAGTGTGCGATTTCCTTTCATGAACGGATAGTTACGTGGTGGGATTATTTGGAAGAGAGAACGCCAAATTGGTAAATTAAAGTAACAGGTGAATGATTTATTTTCCTCCTGGTCTGCCTGTGTTGTATCATGGACGAAGAACTGATAGTGTTGCGTTATTCGAGAGATAACTTTTGTGGGGAGAATTAAACTGAAAACAGGTCAGATATGACGTGAATACCACGTGTCTGCTTGCTTTAAAATCAGCTCTTCCCCAGGACCGCAAAGTTATAGCCCACATCATTTTACCCTATCGCCAGAATAATGCGTTCAAGGTTTTTTGTTGAAGTGGAGAATTGCTTTCTGAAAAAAATATCTCTGAGGTTGTCTACATTGAAGAACGTAATGTAAAGTCTGTCATGGATTTATTTCTTGAGCGCGCCGAGTGCAAACGCTTGCCCCCGTCTCCCTCCCTCGAAGTACGAGTGCCATTTCATCGGGTCTTAAACAGTTGTTTAGATTATCATCAGTGGTTAATCACATGCACACAGATATTTTCAGCAAAAGTGGCCCTCATTATTTGTATGGAGCCTCCATGCAAAACGGTGATGTACGTCCCTGCGTGACCAGTGGAGGCTGCACAGCCATCTGCCACTATCTGAGCCCACTTCCGCTAATAACGATAGACGTCCTTATGGGGCCCGCTAGTATTTGTTCAGAGGACAGGATAGGTTATTGTCTGGAGGTTTCCCTGCAACTGCTCCCTGCTGTGATCAGAAAGCATCACTGGAGGCTCATACCAAACCATCAACAATCAACTCAGCATGTTTTTATAGAATCAAACGGGGTGTTAGAAGCACATATCCTAGTTTCTAACAGTTCAGATTTTCACTGTGACTTCTTCTCTTTTCCACGTCGGTGCAAAACTCTTCTTTAAATCCACATCAAATCGATTTTGAAAGCTAACAGATTGCACGTGCCAGTGCTTGAGTTAGATATGTTGAGTGTGTTTAAAGAATGATGGAAAACATGTCGCCACCAGAAACTTTTCAATTACTGTGCGCACGCTCCCCAGAAAGTAATGCCACTTATTTAGCCTATGTCATATTACAAACTCTTGTGCCAGAGACTGAAAAAACACAATTCATATTCATATGCAGGATAACACGCTTTTCATATTTTTGAAGCCACCACATCCCCCCACAGGCAGCTCCAGTATGCTGTGAATACCAATGCCAGAACACACAGGATGCTGTAAAGACATTGAATTTCTCCGAGGCACCGGCGCCCTGTGAAATCTGCTACTGACAGAATTTGACTTTTGGCTCAAGGAAAGTGGTTTGAGGAGATGGTTTCAATTTCATTGCCCACATGTGCAATCTTGCATGAGATGCAAGTATTGAATATCACTTTGGAGCAGATGGTGTATTGTAGCCCCTCAGTGTGTGTCAGCCGCAGCATCCAATATTGCCACTGGGTAAATCCTTCTGCTCAGCCTTACTGGAAATGTTGAACTGGTGCTGCTGTGTCATGCTCATAAAATAATCTTTGCTGCGCTTTGTTTACTGTATCATTGATGCTCTCGCCGCTGCCCGTAGCTAATTCCTCTTTACCTGCTTAACAGAAACACAGCGCATGTCTGAAGAACTCTGTGCCTTCTTTCCAGAATAACTTTTATGGGCTTTGTGTGTGTGTGTGTAGTTTGAGATATGTGCATATGCAAGTGTTTATTGGGTTGCTTGTGTTTGTGTGTTGACTGGATTCATGAGTCTGCCTTAGTGTGCTCCCGTCTGTGTTGCTGCTGGGCCACCTGCCTTTTTCCTGCCTCCTTTCCTGGCCGCTCCTGAGAAGTAGAGATAAGGCCCACTGATGTTTGTCTGCTCCCTGGCAGATTACTGAGGCAGACAGGTACAAGGACTCTGCTGGCAGACTGCTACTGTAAACCGGAGGCCAGAGAAGAACTTGTTTTGGGATGCCTAAGCTGACCACAGCACCAATCCAGTTTGAATGCCATCTGGCCTCTTTTAATGTGCTGTTGCTGCTCAGCTAATTACTGTTCAAAGAGAAACACATGTGAGTCAATGGGGGAGATATCTGGAAATTTCTTTGAACTAGCAACTTTAAATGAAAGCAAATAATCAAACATAATGTCGCTGATTTTCCTTTGATCAATAATGATTGAAATTTAATCAGTAAGTCATAATTGCATTAATGACGAATGTAATTTAAGTCCGGAGAGACTGGAAACACAATACATACACAAAAAAAACCTCTCCATCTTAACATTGTCAATATTATGTTTCTTTAGAATTGTATTTTCAGCAGATACAGATGTTCAATAAATATGAACTCATTTTAAGAATCAAGTGTTGATTTTTCTCAATTTAATTAATTCTGTCTTGTTTCCTAGAGACATTTCAGAATAACCAGTTCAATTTTTCAAGTAAATACATTATTTCAGGTTTATACAATAAACCTATATAATAATAGACAAAAGGAACAAATAATTGACAAAATGACTTAAGAAGCCACAGGCTTATACAACAGACCTCCCCTCTACTGTGAGAGAAAAACTAACAAAAAAGGGGAAAAAAAACCTACGCTAATATAATTTAGAAAAATACAATAATAAAAAATAAATGACAAAAAGAAGCATACACAATGGGCAGAAAACTTACCAATCAATCAAATAAAAACAAATAAATACATGAACTAGAATGGCACTCGGAGAGCGCAGACCTCCGCCCCCCTCTCCGTTAAGCTTGCGACACCATCCTCGTGTATTTTTGTTTATGTTGAGATCAGCTGTACCTATCAAACTGGACACAAACAACGTAAAACTCACCTACACCGTCATCGTCAATTTTTCCAACAATCACAAAGTGTGCTTTGGTCAAACTCAACTGTAATTTCACCAAGTTTAATGTGAAAAAAACGCCGATTCTACAGTTGTTCCCCCCCACCCCATAGAAACACTGAACCCAAAATTGCCCCCGAAGGCTGTGCCATCAGTGTGTGAATGAGTATTCAGATTAGATCCTGATGGGCAAATTGCATGGCAGCCTCTGCCATCAGTGTGTGTGTGTGTGTGAATGGGTGAATGTTGACATGTAGTGTAAAGCGCTTTGAGTGGTCGAAAGACTAGATAGGCACTATAAAAATGCAAGTCAATTTACCATTTATATGAACACACATATCTGATGAATATTTATGTCTTATACTGAAAGAATACTCAGTTTCCTGAACAGTGGAACTGAGGCCACAATAGAGTTTGAAAAAGTTGCCAACCATACAGATCGTTTTTGCAGCAAATAAAGTTTATGAAGACTGGAGGGGTATGTATTTGCCCAAACAATATTACCATAAATCAAATAGGAATAAATCATGGAATAATATAAAGTTCATAAACAAAAGACATTTATAAAGCTTTGTATTTAGCTGATGATCCCCTGTGACGCAGTTTTGTTACAAATAAAATAAATCTTTTTTCCCAATGTAATTTCTCATCTACTGAAATGCCTAAGAAATGAGAGCGAGAAACTTGGGAAATGTCTTTTCCATCTACTGACACTTATCATAAACCCTAACATACCTCCTTCCCGCAAATATTATGAAATTTAACTTTTTCATATTAAATGAGAGCTTATTGAGTTGATCTTGCAACTCTCACCATTTCCTCATTTGAATTATTTATTAGTGTGATTTCTTTCTGTAGATATCATTGCTAAAATGATGTGCTTTATTATTACTGTGAAATCAGTATAAATATTGGTTACAGTTGTCATGTGTCAGTGTTGTGAAAGACACTGTATAAGCTATAATTTTGTTGCCAAAAACCCGACTGGATGCTCATTATTCTTGGAAAGTTGCTAATGGAATGCTGATGGGCTTTCTCACTATGATGTCTTTCATTGACGGCTATGAGAAGGCATTTAAAAATATAAAAAGGAGGTATTTAATTCAGATGTGGGTGGATGATCAATTAGCAAAAGTTTCCATAAGTGAGGACTTGAGGACAAATCTGCAAAAACCAAGTGATCTGTATGTGATTGTGTGTGTGTGAGCATGCATGTGTGTGTGCCTTTTGTATGTTTACCCTGAGCGCAGCAGGCTGTGAACATTTGGGGTGTGATTAAAGCACATGGTCAGCGTGGAGCTGCCTAATTAGGCCTTTTCTGCTTTTGTGAAGAACATTTCACAGGCTTTATCCACGGAGCTCAGGGCAGGGAAGAAGAGAAAGCAGCTAAAATGGTGTTACTGGGGAGGTTTGGTCTGGGTGCTGGAGATATCAGGGATATCATCTGCATTATATCTTTGTGCCTATAGAGTAGTATTTTCATAGCTCTCCTGCTTGAGGTGTTCAGAAAAGAGTGGTTGAGAGAGTTTTGAAAGGTCGATGTGCAGCAGCAAAGGGGTCAGAAAGAGGGGAAACAATGTAGAAGATGAATTATGTAAAAGTGAAAATAAAGGGAAGGGGGTCAGAGTGTAAAAAAGGGATTATAGAAGGATCACAGGGTTTTGAGCACTTCTGTTTCCTTCATAAGTTTTATATTATATGTATATATTACAGACAAGGATGCTTAGTCCCTTTTTATCAGACATTATGAGCTTATGTCATAAGTGTGAGCGTCCAACTCCAGTTCCCTGTTTGTGTTATTTAAAACTCTAGTGTTGGTAGATCACCACCTCGCTGTCTGCACCTCTCTCTCTCTCATCTCACTCAGACACATTTTCCCTCTTTGTGTTCATCATTTTTTTTTCCTGTTTGATTGACTCCTGTTTGATCAGAGCTGTTTAAATAGTTGTCTCAATATTTATGTGGCCAATTGTGAAGATGTCGTGCGATGGTGGCCAAACTGGCGGAATATAAATTGTTCATTGCGCCCCGCACCATGTGGTAGACAGGTCCTTCCACATGCCTGACAGCCCTACCGGAAAATGAAATTAGAGGAAAAGGGGAGACGTACGAGCAGGAGCAGAGCACAAGGGATAATACATGATTCACACGCAGTAAGCTTTGGCTGTGTAGCACATCGAATATACATGGGGGAGAAAGCGCAGAAGGGATCTGAGGGTTTAGAAAGAGTTAAGAAGTAGACTTTTACAAGGTGAAGTACAGCTTATGAAGGGAGCTCAGAATGAATTAGACAGTGTAACTGCTATTGAGAGCCACTGACTGACAGATTAGCAGAACGACAAATGATTTATTTAAGAAAACCCTCTGAAATAGCGGCACAGCCCTCTGTATTTGCATTTTAAAAGTTGTAGAACATACTGTACATAAGAAGCAACCACTTAACTCAGCCATCAGACAGAAACATATTGTCAAAATATACTCTGGGTTAGGGATGTTAATAATTATCTGTTTAATCGTTAACAAACATTAAGGATTTTTTACCGATTAATGCTGGTGGTTAAACGGTTAACAGTAATATTGAAAATTAAATAAAAAGCTGAGCAAAACTCAGAGGAGCGGCTTGTCACTTAAAGGAGAATAGCTGGTCCACCTTAAGTGAGTCTGAGCTGACAGAGTAGCCAGGCAGACACACTGCTGACCACCTCGCAGCTAAACTAAATGATACGGTGGAGACTTTAACTGGGAAAGTGGCTGCTTTTGTCCACAACAATATACGCAGCATCGTGGCTTCTAACTCTCCCGGTCTGGTGACCTGGGGACTCACATGTCTATTTTGTGCATACACTGCAGCTGGTGATAAATGATGGATTTAACCTGTTAACCGTTGCAGCTGGGCAGCTTGTTAGGCACTAAAACCACAGCACCGCTGCTTGCAACGCACTAATGTTGTCAGTTAACGGTAAATGAGGGTCTGTTATCGGTTAGAAATAAAATTCAAAATAAGCATCCCCACTCTTGGTAAAAAAATACCTGGTTTACCGTGTGATAAATTGACTGTAATTAGTAGTGAGCCATCTTAAATTGAATCGAATAACATATGGGTGAAGGCTGGGGATGGCTTGTGGCGCTTTTCAGCTTTCAATCAGTGGCAGCATCTGGCCAGTGAATAGCAGTCAGATGTAACAGTAGCAGTTAGATGTATAGAGCCGTGAGTGTTTCAATAGACAGCCGAGATATACAATATTTCAGTGTATATTCAGAAAAATAATGATTAGAATGCCAACATGTTTTTATTTTGTGCCAAAATATGTGAGTTGGGTTTGTTTTTAGTTTGGTGTTTCGTTGAATTATTTCTATGTTACAGCAGGAGAGGGGGTGGAAAAACACCAAACACAGCAGGTTACTCTTGTTAGACCCCATGATGCTTTGCATGGCTTTCATTCACACATACATAACTTTTTTGCTAAAAAGGACCAAGCAGCATTTCTTCCAACACTTCACCTTTGGCTGTTACACTGTATATCCTGTTGTGCAGCCTGTGAACATGGAGCAATGATTTTTGTCAGCATTATTAACTGCTGTGGGGCTTTATCGGGGCACAGCGGTGCATAATTGGAAAATCCAAATCCGTGAAACATAACCATAAGGTCTTTTCCGCCACTTGCGTCACTGTTATTTATGAATGTACACCTATCTGGTCTCGGAAGTATATAAAAGATTCATGGTTAAACTCTGTGGCATAAAATCGTCTGTCATAATTCACCGGTTTTGTTGGTTTTTCTTCTGGTCGTATTTCTTTAAGTTGAGTCAATGGCCATGTCTTACTTTACTGTGAACTACCAATGCTGCCTGTTGAATGGCAGTACATATCCTCTACAGGTACTCTGTCTGCGATCAGAGACAGAGAGGAGGACAGGGGAGAGATTGGGGAGTTTCATAGAGGTAAAATTAAAGATAGAGAAGAAGGGAAGAACCAAGTGAGAGGAAAATTAAAGACCGTAGGTGTGAGGCACAGCAGAGGAGAATAAGAGATAATAAGGAGTAGAGAAAGGCGTTCAGGAAAGAGGAGACTGTCAGATGATTTAGCAAGTGGAACTGAGGCAGGGAGAGAGACGTGATACCTCAGATAATGGAAACACTATGAGAGCTAGAAAAGGAGTTTGATGAGTGAGCGCAGCGGGCAAAGTCACCGCAGCATCTCCAGATACGGTCAGCACGGGAATGAAGGGCAGCGGCGGGTAGAGAGGCTAGACGCGACAGCTGGCTCCAGCGGTGTGTGGTGAGGGGTGGTATTGTTTCAGGCTTTGTAGACGTGCTCCAATCCCATTTACAAATTGGAAGGACCACCAGTCACAGTCGCACAGAAACTGGCTGCTGTCACGGGGTAAGCTGGCTGATGGATGGGACCATTTTGCTTGGCGGATCTAATGATAATGTGGCAGAAGAAGAGGTCAGAGTTGGATTACGACTGCCTGGTGGCATGAAGACTGTGGTGCCGACAGTACTCTTGTCTAGTTGATAAAACCACCGCGTTTCATTTGATTCTGCTGATAATTGACTGGTTATGGCTGGTTAGAGGTGTTAATGGGTCCAAAAATTGGACACACGTCTTAAGTCCAGATCTGTTCTGAAATGTCCAAAGGGTACACTGAGTACGCTTTGTATGTGTGAAGTAATAATGCCTATTTAACACTGGGTTTAACTTATTCAATCTCCAGCCTGAAATTGCTGCCTTAGTAGAAAATACCATTTGTACTTGTCAGCAGCATAGCACATCACAAGAGAGGTGCTGGATGAGGAAATCACAGCAAGATAGTTAAATAATAATTTGCCTTAATAACACATTGTTAAAAAGTGCTATTTGAAAGAGTCTTGTTTTAGACATGAAGAATGGATTTCAGTCATCTGTGCTCTTTGCCATAAGGGGATTGGAGCACACACACACACCGCTAGGCACAGCTTAGTAATTACTGTTCCTATTATTCTTATGTGCAATACTGACTTAACTTAAATGTACAATCATTCAACTGTGCAGTACTCTGGCATTAATACTGCATTCATACTGTACATTTCAAGAAATATTCGTATTTAATTCTTCTTTATATTCTTGCATTTAAATTTAACACACTTAATAGATCCCACTTCTCAGCATTTTTTATTTACTTATTCACACTGTGGTTATATATTGTAAGAGTTTGATGCACATATTTGTACATATTTCTTATATTTCTTATTTATTTATATTACTCTACATATATTGTAGCATTATGTACATAATTTGCATTTTACATACTATTTGTATTTTTCTTATATTTCTTTATGCTTATACTGTATATAAGAGCAACGGTAACGTCCCAATTTTTCCCCAATCAATAAAGTGTTTCTGATTCTGATTATTAGAGCACACAGAGCAGCGAGAGGATTTGTCTTGCAACTGTGGTTCTGTCACAGTCTGAGTACGCCTTAGATGCATACCGTTTTAAAACTAGAGCTGATCTAAAGCTATAGAGATGGTTCCTCTGGTATTTTAGCGAACATATACTTTCAAAGGCCCTTACCCTGGTGTATTATGACATAAGAATGATCTGAAATCTGCTTTTTTATGATGAGCCTGATGTGATTGAAGGTGTCTGATGTAATTCTCTTGTTATCTTTTTCTCCACTAGGGGTGTAACGGTGCATAAAATTCACTTTTGGTACGAATTGTACCTCAGTTTTGGGATCAGAGTTTAGGATGTTATCGGTGCAGCATGGAAAACAAAAGAAAAAAACATTTTTGTCATTTATTTAGCAAATGTATAATTAACCTAAATCATCAGTCAGCAGTGCAGTTTAAGGTTTTGACATGCAATTCAACAGTTTTGATCTTATTCAACAGGCACTGAACTGAAGAAAGTCGTGTGCAAATCATCATGCACCCACAGAAAGTTTTATATCTGCGCTTTTATTCTTGCTTTTGCTTTCAGCTGGCTCTCACAGAGCTCAAGGCTCATGTCACTTCAAGACTAAATGAAACCCAATGCTTGCCTTTGGAACTTTAAGTTAATACTGTTACACATTAATTTAGCCTCTAGAAAACTCTCGACTCGGAATAATTAAGGAGTGCATTTGTATTCAACCCTGTCACAGACCACGCTGTAGTGAACCGAGAGTTAGGATGAATGAGCACAGCTCACGCGCCATATTTCCGTTCTCGTTGGGCTTTTAGCTTTCACTGAGCCGTGAAAAGCTCTCCCACGACAGCACAGGTAGAGAGCATCTGCAAATGACAAAGACACAAATTGCTGTTGAACAGCCCCGGTGTTTGCATGTGAGTGACAGGTCCTTATCAGAGCTTCCGCCGGCTGATCAAAGTTGAAAGGGGGTCAGTCTGAATTAAAGACTAGCTAATTAAAATGTCCAGGGAACATGCCAGCCCTCATTTCATTTATCTCCTCCGGCTCGGTTGGGGAGAGAAAGAGAGAGGTGAGACGAGGGAGAGGCGAGGAAAAGGAATACAGATGTGTTATCCCAGAAGTTGAACGTCATCTGATACTAGAAGGAAGATTGTTAACTGTATGAGAGAGATGTGTTCTTCCATGATATCCTGGTTTAAAGGTCCCGGCTGTGCGTGAGTTGATAGATAGATGTGGCTTTAAGCAGATGTTTTTGGTTAAAGTTTGTTCACCTGAAAGCAGATTTCTGAAGATGGATGGATTGTGGACCCAGGCAAAGAAGCAAAGCATGTAATGGGACATCCATAAAAGGCCTATTTTGTTTTCAGCTTGCTCTCACTTTGTCTCTGTGGCATGGCCTTTTTCAAATCTCCCATTTCCACAGCCTGTTTGAAAACAGAGACTCTAGGGTTGGTGGTGTGTGTTTGTTTGTCTGTGTGTGTATATCTGTCTGTATAGGGCATTGGGGCTGTTTCTTGGGTGGTATAAAGATCACTCTAAGATCTACGCTATGTGGCTGGGGTTTTCTCTCAGGAGGGTTTTTGGGCTTTTTTAAAACGTAATGATGCATACACACACAATTCAGAAATAAAGCTAAAGGGTATTGCTGACTGTGTTAGAACGAGATAAAAAATGTCTGGGTGTTCTGTGGCATATATCCTATTTTTTGTGTAACAAAATATTGCAATTTGAAAGGAATATCTTTTTGAGAGACGTTTACTATTGTATTTGTTATGACTGACCCGAATGTTTCGAAGTTTCGTCCATTGGCATGGTATTCGACCTCCTAATCACTATTCAAATGCTTCACTTTTTAATGTTTTTTTTTATTTTTTTATATATAAGTATGTAATAATAATCTATACATCACAAAATAGCCCATTAAATAAGGAATAATCTCACAACATTATTCATTATTCATATGCGGATATCACTGTTTGTTGTGTGTAGAGGTGTGTGTGAGTAAAGTAGTTTGGCCGTGGCACTATCCCGGGCACTGAAACGGGGGAGATGGAGACAGACAGAGAGAAAAACACGTCAGCCTGCTGCGCCGCGCTGCTCCGCGAAGCTTCAGATAGCTTCGAATATTTCTCACTAAAGCTTCGAAGGCCAAAAAATGGTATTTGGGACAGCCCTAGTATTTGTCTTATAAAGTGCTGAAATTATTAGTTGATTAATTAACTAGTTGGTAGAAAAGTTACTGTTTATGTATTACAATTTTCTATTAATTTGTTTAGTTGGAAAATAATCAGCAGATTAACTAACAACTGAAATAGTAGTTAGTTGCAACCCTAGTTTCTCTAAAATAAATCCCAAACTTTGAAATCCAGCATACTGATAAAAAAGGATTATATTCAGCATTTCAAACTACGAAGAAATGCTGCTCAAAAATAGAAAATAACACTTGTAATGCCGATGTAGGTGTGAGATCCTGTGCCATCAGGTTGTCTAATAATCTAAGTGTGTGTGTGTTCTTTCACGCCAGAGTTTTTGTTGTGAAGGTGTCTGAGGCTGACTGACACTGAGAGCGAATCAGCCTAATGAGATGCCATGTTGCTCTGTGAAAATGATTACCTCAGGAGGAGAGGCATTAGATTGATGAGGGAAGTCTTTGCCTCTGTCCCTGAGATGCACCAGCGCCTCCACCTCCACCACCACCACCACTACCATCGTTTAGACAGAGACAAGTCACTCCCTCTCAGCCGAAATTACCCATATCACTTCCTTGGAGAGTGAAAAAAAGAGGAAAAATCTGTACCCTTACCACCTCGGCTTTAAGTGACAAAATCAATTTAAGTATTGTGCTGCTCACCCAGAAGCTCAATTTCTTAATGTCATCAGTCACAGCTTGCCTCCGTACATGCTGATCACCATGGTAACCTGATATTACCCCAGACTCCTGGGGTAATATCTGTACAGATCTTCACTCTCTGAGCCCAGTTGTCTAAAATGGATTAAAAAAGGCTTTTATTATGAAAATGCAAGCAGGAAATTTTAGGTGTGAAATAAAGATGTGTCGCACCACCAATTAGGGCGTTTCTCCTCTAAAAATGTAATTCTGATTAATCGATACCTGAGGTTATTGATGCAATAAAGGATGATTGCTGAATGTCCCATTTGTTACTGTTTGGCCCAACCTTCTGAGTGTGATTGCCTCCAAGGAGGATTAGAGAGCCATTAATCAGGACTTGGTTGATCGCTTCTCGGGTCAGCAGTGATCTGAGGGGGAAGCTCCTGGAGATGAATGCTGCAGCCGTTTAATAGCTCACAGTGGACAAGCCGTGAAGCCGGCAGATTGCAACAGTAGTATTAGTAGTAGTTGTGTGCTGCTCTGGAGTATACTTATCTGAATGCAGCAAGTGCACACAGACCTCTGATGAGATTTTTGATCTATTTTTCATATTTCAGGCCATCTATACATTTTTTACACCACTAAATCTGTTTTACAATCAGGAGAGACAAGTTAATAGATATTAAAAAATGTTAATAAAAGAATGTACGGAGCTTTTTGGTGCAGACATCAATTAGATTGATTATGGGGACAGGTCTAGTAATTGTCAGTAACATTATCCCCAAGACTAATCACCACTCTGATTTTAGATGGAGTCTGACAACGGTGGAGTGGGTGGTGGTGGTTGGATGCCGGCATCACCTTCAGGAGTTGTGAGCAGAGCACAACAGAGAACTAATTGGATTTATGATGGGGGATTGTGATTAGTGATTGAGAGAAGTGGTAGCTGTAGGATACAGCTAGACCGAGCGTGGCGAGCAAAGTCGGAGTCACTGCCTCTCTGTCATTTTGTATTTCAAGTTGTGAATCCCTTGCGTGGAGTTAGGCCGGATCACAGGCGGCGTGGAGGGTAAATTTCTCTGCCTCTTATACCTCTTATGTGAGCTGTCACATGGTGTTCTCTATTTGACATTCAGAGCATTAATATAGCAGCAAACAACTATTTGTAATGTAAAAATATAGAGTAATGTCTACCTGAGCAGAGAATGAAGTCACTCTCCCTCTGTGTGTGTTGGCTGGCTAGCTAATGGCCGAACTGCACTGGTCTCCTACGGCGGTTAGGGTTGATAACGGCGTCCCGACCGATGGCGTTGGTTAGCACCCACCCTCAGGTAAACACTGTTTGCTCTGTCAGCACTGTTGTCGTTGTTTTCCCTGTTAGCACTGTTAGCACCGTTAGCTGCTAGCTGCTGTCCCAGCCGTCGCCATGTTGAGAGCTGTTGAGAGGCAATAGATATGCTCTCAATTTCGTGTTTAGCACCTTTAATGTAAATAATAGGGCTGACCCGAATGCTTCGAAGCTTGGGCTGTTGCCATGGTATTCAACGTCAAAAACACTATTCAAATACTTGGTTTTGCATTTTTTTTTTTTTATATATAAATATGTAATAATAATGTATAAATCCCCAAATAGTTTGTTGTATATAGACGTGCGTGTGTGTACAGTAGTGCGGCAGCGGCACTGTTACGCACACTGAAACAGGGGACATGGAGGAAGACAGACGGAAGAACATGTCAGCCTGCCGTGCCGCGCTGCTCCGCCAAGCATCGAATACCTTCGACTATTTCTCACCGAAGCTTCGAAGCCCAAATAATGGTATTTGGGACAGCCTTTGTAAATAACTCTAAATTTCAGGCTTTTATTTCAACTGTGATATAAAACTTAATTCATATACAGCTTCTGCACCATCAAGCATTATTTGTGATCTTAAACTGCAACAACCAGTAAACTGTTGATCTGCCCACAGGTGGAGCAGATTGTAGGAGGTGCCAGCCTTGCAGAGATTAATCTGGCTAAACTTTTAGGCTCTCTCAATGGTGTTAAGTGAAGCCGTAAGGAGTTGCCTTTCAGATTTTAAAGTGATAGGATAATAGAGGGAAGGTGCAGAGGAAAGTGAAGGAAGACGTGATTGAACTTTTGCTAAGGTCCATTTAACAACTGCTATACCACCTACTACTTGAGCATCAACAAGCCACACACATTTGTTACTCATGAGCAAAATGACCACTCACTCTAGAGTTTAAGTGCAATGTCTTTCATACAAAGAACATTTTATAAAATGCAGGGTTGCAAGTTGAAGGACAAAAAAATAGGATCGGGGAGGATGAAAATTAATTTTGGGCCGAATTTGTGACAGAAAATACCCGTCAGAATGAATGGCGATGAAAGTGACTGCACGTTTTGTGTAGCGCACTAAACCTCTTTGACAACATAAACACACAGACGCATACACACTGACAGTGCCCCCCGATCCGTCCCGCACTGACACACACACACAGCACATACCGCCGGCCTCTGACCTCACGACAGCCGCAGCGGCAACAGGGAATTCAACCCAAGTCAATAACGTAAGCTTGCTAGTATTAATGTTAACGTTACCAGTTAGCGTTAGACTGTTTGATGTTAACAGTGACGTTAAAGTTAATGCTCGCTAACGAGTCAGCAGCCGACTTCTGCATTTAAGTGCCTCTTGTCCAGCAGCTCCTCCAACTTTAAGACACAGAAGCTAGCAGGGCCGGTTCTAGCTTTTTGTGGGCCATATGCAAAAATTGTGTTTTTTGACCAAATGCTACTTTTTACACATAAAAAAATATTTTATGTGTTGAAAAAAATGATTAAATAAATATATTTAGCTTAGCTGCATTGTTAACATCAAAATCAAAACAAGCTTTTTAAAAAAAACAAACAAACAAACAATGCTTTGAATGAATTATAAATGTATGAACAAAAAAAAAGCAAAGATTGTAAATTCGGGACGGTCCACATTCATTTCGGGACGGCTTAAGTTGTATTTCGGGACGGATCCGGGAGGATGGTGAAAAAAGTTAGTTGAGAGCCTTGCAATGTAAGCATCAATGCGTACATGAACAACATGGAAATCACATACATGAACTCATCCCAGCCAAGACTTTGGTTGGACAGGGCACTTCAATTGAGAGCATGTAACTGTATGAATTAAACAGATGTTTTCTTTAAATAACCTACATTATTTGTTTGAATTAAAACTGTTTGTATCCATAAGTGTAATAATCATTTAAACAGAATCACTAAATGCAGATTTTTCATCTATGACTCAAAGTCCTTGATTATGTATGTAGAGTATACGGTACCTCAGGTTGATGTGGTCAGGCAAAGTTGACATAAATTGATTGTCTATTGCCTGACCCATTAGTGCGTCAAACACCGTCGTTGGCTATTCACAGTGGAGTGGACGCTTAAGCCGCCTGTGTTCTAGTGGTTTCTATTCTGACCGTACAGGATCTCACTTAGCATGCTGATCCAGCTCTGGAGTGGATCCTCGGGGAGACGGGAGGCAGTGCTCTGAGGCCAAGGCTTAACTCTGGGATTTGATACTTCACCTTCTCCTGAGTGTGCTCACTCTCTTATTGATACTCCATACAGTACATGTTTTGAAACATTCTGCTTGAGGCGCTTATTAGCGTCAACATCTTTATCTAGAAATGTGCTAATGTATCAACCACAATCTATTTTATTCATATCCAAATTAGATCAGTGGTGTAGGAATGATAAAGTGCCTTATCTTTCCAAGTTCCTACTACAGTATATCTCATATTTGATCACAGCTTTAAAGCTGAAGTAGGCGATATTGGAGCAAATATGATTTAAAAAAAAAAGTAAATATTATGTTACGTTAATGCCTATTTCTCACCTCAAATGTTTTCAGAATCATCTTGTAGTGTACTGTTTAGCTGTAAAATGAGAAAGTTTGTGACGCCACCGCCATTGTGAAATCTGGTGAAGGAACGCCAAGTACCGGTCACATGACCGGAGCACAGCCAATAGGAACGCTCTCTCAACGAAATGACCTGTGGTTGGTAAAGTCTCCCGTCACGGGCTAGATTTTTTAAAGCCTGAAAACAGAGCCATGAGGAGGTGCAGAAGTGTAGTTATCTCTCAGAACACTTGAATTACAATATGCTGAAAGCTTATTATGGAATTGTTGCCCAATGATTACAAAAATATACTACCCACTGCCACTTTAAGTGCTGTGACTTTTTTAAAAGTATTTCAATGACCAAAGCAGCACCATATTTTCTATGGCAACATCAAGTCATAGCTGAGCTTTACTTAAAATACACACTACTTAAAATGTGCTTGTTTCTGGCAAGGACATTGTGTTTGTGTTGTTTGGCAGGGAACATGCTGGTACTGTATATGGATGTAGCAATAGATAACCACGATTGGTGTCAGTACTTACCCACTTTACTATAACAGCTTTTCATCCATGCTCTCAAGTACTGCTTCTTCTCACTTTAGGCTTAATCAGTGTGCAAATGTTGTTGTTTGAGTCAATAAATGGCAGTCAGAAGGTGGGTCTGTCTGTTGGCTGGTCGGTTGGTCCGTCCATTGTCATTTTAAGCATTTTACCATGCTCGCATTAACATTTATCTCAAATAGAGCTGCAACGATTAATCGATTAATCACTTAGTTGTCAACTATTTAATGAATTGCTAACTATTTTGATAATTAATTATCAAATTAATCGGTTTGAGTAATTTTTCAAGGAAAAAAAAGTCAAAATTCTCTGATTCCAGCTATTTGAATGTGAATATTTTCTGGTGTTTTTACTCCTCTATGACAGTAAACTGAATATCTTTGAGTTGTGGACAAAACAAGACATTTGAGGACGGCATTTTGGGAAACACTGATTGACATTTTTCACAATTTTCTGACATTTTTAAGACCAAACAACTAATCAATTATTCAAGAAAATAATCTGCAGATTAATTGACATTGAAAATAATCGTTGATTGCAGCCCTAATCTCAAAGCACCGTCATGCCTAAGTATAGCCTCATAGAGGCATTAGCATGGCTGTAGACACTTGTTTTTACTTAAACTATAATATGCCACTCTTTCCTATGTGTTGCACAGAAAATATAACCAAAGGACTTACGCAATGGATGAACATGGCCGGTGGCATTATTAGATATATTATTGTCTCAGTCATTTTTATATATTCTGGTATGAGTGTTGCCTCTTAGATTTTAAACTGATAGTATATTAGAGTATAAATGAATGGATAGCAGCCAAGAGCTGCTGCTTACAGGGAGCAATAAAGTAGTCATAGTAGCAGTAGTATTTTTGAAAAGTTGCTGTTCAGAGAGAGACAACTAATAAATATCCATCATTTTCCAAATTTATATTTTTTCCATCAGCTGCACATTTTGGGCGTTTCATTCCAATCCTAACATTGAATGAGTCAATCTGCGATGCTGTATGGTAGCAGTCAGATTTGAGTGTTTTCACAAGCTAGACAAGTCATCTCTTGAAAGCACCATCATTCCTGTCTTTATGTTTCCTGCCAAACAACACAGACATGATGTCCTTGAGCTCCAAAGTTTCTAAGGTGAACAAAGGCAAGAGATCTCTCTCTGATACATTAGCCTTTGTATCTCCTCTTCACTCTCTTCCTGACTCTTGCTGCCTCTCTCCATCTCTCTCTGACACTTTGGGTCTCTTTTTTCCGTCGTCTCGCCTACGCGAATGCATACACTCAGTGCTCCGTTTCCAAATTCCAGTGCTATTTATAGAGAATATGTGTTCCCAAAAAGTTTCTCCATCCAGTATGTTAAGCAAGGTTTAAAGGTTTCACTGTGGCTCAGAGCATAACACAGATCTAGCTAATAATCAACAGCACATTGAGCTCAGTTATTGAGTTTTTCGCTGAACACTAGCTCCCAAGGTCATCTACAGTATATCTATTAATCAGTGAAATAATTGTATAATTTTAATCTACTTTAGATGACAACATTTTATGTAGTGCTTTTAGCACTATCTGCAGTGTGCTGTGTGTAATGTGTTAAGCTGCCAGAATGGATTAAGACCATTACATTTGTCACACCACTTCTTTAGTGTTGAGTATCTAAACATTAGGGAACTGGCACTCTGACCACCACCGAGTAAATTGGCACAAAGACCTGCCATTAATTCAGAGCACTGAGAGGATTTCTAATCCTTTATTGAGTGTCTCCATTTGTTTAGTATCACACTTAATTCATTTTTTAGCATCACACGTCCACGACATGTGAAAAGCCTGAACCACGTTTTGTTTTCGTAATGAAATAAAAAGATCAGAAATTCACATTTGTCGAAATAATATTTGTCTCCATAACAACCGGCACTGCTTTGTTCAGGTCATGTTGTTCCAGTTTTAGAGATATCTAAAATATTAGAGTGGACTTCCTTCCTGCACAAAAATAGTAACTTTATATCAAAAGAAAAGAGGGCTATGACCTTCATCTATGATGCACCCCGACCCTTAGACATCAAGAGCAAAATGTGTTTGTACACCGTTGGTCTGATTTCTTTAGCTTTGGCCATCATTTCTATTGGTTATGATAACATGTCAGCCTTCAAATATTATTGCAGAGATCTGAGGACGTGGTGACACCGCTAGACACAGCTTTAATTTTGCATTCCCCCCAGGAGAGCAACACGAGCTGTCAGACAACCAGACAGGTCTTAAACAAGTTCCCTGTTCAATCCAATTATCACAATCTTATTATTTGTTAATAAAAATAAGTGAACATAACGGAAGTTGACAATTGCATTATAAAACTAAACTACATGCACACATTGTTACAGGAGGGACATAAACATTGAGACAGGAGGTAGATATGATGTAATGGACAGTTTGGATAATAACTTAAAGTTTACCCTTTGTTTGGTCTTTCAAAAAGGACTTGTTTAAACCTGCTTCCTCTAATGCTGTGTCTAGTGGAATTGGCATATTGCTGTATCTTTACAAATAATTCTGTCCGCAAAATATAATCATATCAAAGATGACCTATGGCCAAAGCTATGAATATAAGAACCTACGTATTCAAAATATGGGAGTTTATTGAATAGACCCTCACATCGCCATGAAGCTCATTCTTCAGTAAAAGCTTAAGATGCCATTCCACAAAATAAATGCATCTTTTTGCTTTCTTATTTGTTCTCATGACTTATTTTAGACATGGAATGGCACTGACGCCACTTAAACACCGTTCCCCATATGTCCTTCACTATGTTTTTTTATCTAAATGCACTTAGGCTCTTTTTGCATTCCTACATCCCTACTGCGTATTCAGTTTAGAAATCCTGCATGATGAATGTTGCACTGTGTGATAAATCACAGAGCTAACATGTTTCCTCAACACTGCCCACCGCCATTAGCTCCAGATTCCAGATGAAATCGGCATGTTCAATCTAGACTCAATTAAAAAATGGATTGGCTTTTTCTTCCTCCGTATGCGAATCAGCGTTTGTCATCTTTTTTAGCCAGGTTATCGCTCCTCTGAGAGCATGTTAGGCTGCCACTGACCTTCAGATATCAAGAACTGCATGAAAGATTGGACAGAAGGGTTGCCGTTAATAAGAGGAAAGAGGTGTCCCGAAAGAAATTGGGCCATAACAATGGAGTACAGGAGCATGTAGGGTGTCACAATCGAAGGGACACGTGGAGAGACAATGGGACAAAAAAGGGAGTGTGTGGCAAATAAATCCCATTCTCACTCTCCCTGAGCAACAGTGTCCTTGCTGTTGCAAACAAACTGCCGTCCCTTTGTCCCTCCGTCTCTATGTAATTGCCCCCCTGCCTCTGTTTCACACTGACCAGATTTACCCTGGCCGTAAGTCTCACCAATGCAGCGCTATCCACAAGTCTTTCCCTCTCCCCTGACATGGCTCGTACCCCATCAGCATGACAGTGGCAGTCTACTGTGGGGGGAGCTGTCTCAGGTAGACACAGATAGAAATAAATGACCACACACATACACACAGACAAGTTCTTCTATTGCTACCTTAAGTGGCAGCTTGATTAATCACAATAGTTGCTTGATGGCTATTTTTTTTTTATATGTGTGCATGTTGGATTATGTGTTTGGCCAATAGTCCCATAAGAGAGAGAGAGAGATACAGTAAATGAGAGATCTGGGGGATTTTAAGGATGATGCTGGGTACCAGGAAATAGAGGCAATGATCTAATCCTGGGGGACGTTCAGGACCGGATATTGCTATGAGTGGCTGTTCTGTGGGAGGTTGTATAGCTGTAGATTGGACTGATTGACTAAGAATGTGGCTCGGTTGCAAAGAGGTTTCCTGGGACTTGCGTAGGGTTAAATCAATGGCAGAGGTTGCAATTGGGCATCCTGGGTATGAGGAGTGTGCTGTTCCTTGCAGTGTGTCTGTTTACTATGCTGTTCTGTTAAGACAGCACTGCAGTAGACCCGCTGGCAGACGGTGCACACTAGTTTTAAATTATGTTATTTGAACATTATGCTCAGACTTTGTTTACACTGATCTAGTGTTTATTTTTTAGCCACGCTAGCAGCATGGCTCTAGGGAGTCGAATGTCGGTCTGTTGGTCAGTCCACAACTTTGGTCCAGACTGAAATATCTTATCAACTGCTGGATGGATTGCTATGGAATTTTTTACAGACATCCATGGTGCCCAGAGGATGAATCCCACCGACTTTGTCATCTAGTGCCACCAGTAGGTCAAAATTTTCACTTATCCTGTGAAATATCTCAACATCTACTCAGTGGATTGGCACAGAATTGTGTTTCCAGATGATGAATCCTAATGACTTTGATGATCCCTATCATAGACTATATATAAAAAGTGGACATAGTCACTGTGACGTCATCCATTGGTTTGTGGACTGCCGTATTGAAGCCTTGAGTTCGGCATTTTGGCCATTTCCCCATCTTGGCTATTTGCAACCAGAAGTGACACAAGATGGTGGAGCTAAGTACAACCGAAAGTTAAATAAGACATTTTTAAAATGTGAAATATTTTTATCAATAAACATGAAATTATTTATTTCCTAATCATTTGAATTGTGTGTTTTTATATAAATAACCTCTATAGATGACAATAACTAAGTAAAAGGATAACATTTAGAATTTTTGATGAATGAATTTTATCACATGGAACATGGAAGTGAAAGCAAAAAAATGTGAATTTGCGATAAAAATATTTTGTCTCTAAAATCTATGAATAATTGTGATAAATTATTGTGATCTCAATATTGATCAAAATAATTGTTATTAGTATTTTGGCCATAATCATGCACCTTTAATTGAGACCATAAACTCATGTTTACAATGTTTACTGAGGTAATACATCAAGTGAGAAGTAGGGTCATTTTGTCATAGACTTCCATACAATCAGACTTCTTTTTGCAACCAGAGGAGTCGCCCCCTGCTGGCTATTAGAAAGAATGAAGGCACTTCTGCATTGGCTTCACTTCTCAGACCCGGAGTTGTCCACTGATCCCAACTTCCTGTAGCGCCCCCACAAGGCTCACATTTGTGTTTTTTAGTGAAATATCTCAACAACTACAGGATAGATTACCACATGCATGTTCCACTCTGGTTGAATTCTAATGACTTTGGTAATTGGCACCACCATCAGGCCTCCTAGTCTTGTTTTAATGAAAGTTTAAATTCTGGGCTTAATTCATAATATAAATCCATACTTTACTTCTGCAGGATGCTACAGTAGCCTGTCTATTTGCCTCAGTTATTTGAAAGACCAACTTGTGAAATATAATCAGTCTGAATGTCTCTTG
>CAKALU010051888.1:0-36180 GCA_916700995.1 Hozukius guyotensis | reverse complement strand
CATGTGGTTCAATCTGGTTGTTCTGCACTTGTTTTTACCAGATGTATTGATTTGCAGTGGTGTCCAATTATGATAGATAGATAGATAGATAGATAGATGGATAGATAGATAGATTGATAGATATTTATTTTTACAGCTTCAGTAGTGCACATGTAAAAAAAAAAAAAAAAAAACTAGCCCACCATATGTGGTAATAGCAGTACAAAACACTGCAGAACAATACATAGAGCATGCTATGGGCTATACACAGCAAGGACATATACCACAAAAGAGTTGGTTACTCATCTCTATGGGGGAGAGTTATTCATTCACTGATTTATAGTGGTGTCCAATTATAATAGATAGATAGATAGATAGATATTTCTACAGCTTCAGTAGTGCACATGTATGAGAAAAAAACAACTAGCCCACCATATTTGGTAATAGCAGTACAAAACACTGCAGAACAATACATAGAGCATGCTATGGGCTATACACAGCAAGGACATATACCACAAAAGAGTTGGTTACTCATCTCTATGGGGGAGAGTTATTCATTCATTGCTTTATAGTGGGACAGAAATAAATTGATTTAAGAAAAATGTTTTAAAATAGACAGGATGCATTTTGCACCACTCCTATAGTCTCTCCCTCCCTCTCTTTGTTTCTCACAGGTGACTATAGCTGGTATTGATGATGCAGAAGATGGTGCCTTCAGATGCTCATGGAGAGTAAACGAGATTCGACTCGACCTACTCTGTTAAAGGATAGAAGTCATCGGAGCCTGATGATCTTATGAGGACACCAGGTTTTTCCCACAGCCGTGTGCTGTGCTGTAAGTATTATGTGTTTGTGTTGGGTGTCATATGATAAATTGCCATGGTCAAATGTACAGAATTGAGCTGTGCAGTATTTATTTTAGGCCTGCAACATATTATTATTTTTGTCATTGATTTATCTGCCTATTATGTTCTAGATTCATTGTTTATCTTTTATAAAATGTCAAAAAAAAGCGACGTCTTCAAACTGCTTTTTTCTTTTCCAACCAACAACACTCTCAGAGACCCGAGCTGTAAAACATGGTTAAATACAATTTCCATTATGTTCTGTAACTGTGATTGGTGTTGACGCAGCATTACCCAAACACAAGCATCACTATGTAGGATAACACACTGTACATGTTTTGGAGTTACATTTCAAGTATTTGTTCAGTTGTTTTGCATGACAAAATTAATATTTCTACATGCATATCCCATATGACATATAAAATGTCAGCAAAGCAAAGGGATTAAATTATCAATCAATCAATTTCTTTTTCATTTGACTAATAGATTAATCGTCTAATTGTTTTAGTTCTAATTTATTTCATTTAGCTGTGGATGTTATGTAAATATTAAAGGGGACATATCATGCTCATTTCCAGGTTCATACTTATACGTATTTTGGGTTTATACTAGAACATGTTTACATGCTTTAATGTTAAAAAGAACACTTTATTTTTCTTATAGTATCTGTCTGAATATAAACCTATTCACCCTTTGTCTGAAATGCTCCGTTTTAGCGCCTGTCTCTTTAAGCCCCGCTCCCGAAAAAAACCCAGTCTGCTCTGATTGGCTTGCAAGAAAATTATGGTGCACCTCTGCAAAGGTAGTTCTCAAGCCGTGGGCGATATAATCTAACGAGCCTGCATGTGACATAAGAAGGGGAGCCAAATCTGAATGGCTTGTTGAATCACATGTTTTCTGATTTAGACAGCCCACAAATAGCTGACTGTGTTGTCTTATTTCACAGTTTGTGGGTTGGTAGACACTCCAGATACCCAAATGTATGCGCACAAGCACTCATGATATGTCTCCTTTTAAAAGAAATAGTTATCATGGATCTTTCTGTCAAGAGGGAAAAAGCTTCAATTTACTCAGTCAATATCACAGCTTCTAATGATTAAATTGAAATCAAGTGTCTCTGTTTTTCTCTTTTCTTCTCTGAAGAAGAAGTCCAGCTGGCAGTGAGGGTGCCCTCCCTGAGACAGAGCTATGGGCTGTGGGGGGAGCAGGACTGACGCTCTGGAGCCTCGATACCTGGAGAGCTGGACCAAGGAGACGGAGTCGACGTGGCTGACCAGCACAGACACTGATATCCCCCTGTCGTCCATCCAGAGCATCCCCTCTGAGAACTCCGAGGCCGGCTTCGCTTCTGAGAAAACCATCAGCCCCGGTGAGAAGAATGAATTATGGCTGAGTGCATAGATGAATGAATACTTAATTGGTCTCCTAACAGGAACGGGCAGTAATTTAACTGCTGAACAGATGAATAATACATTTATGGTTGTGTGAATTAGTACTTAATTAAATTCCCACCGCAGAGTGAGGTATATTTGCGATTCCAATCTTATATTTTCTCGTTGATATTCATAATTTGTTTTCATTGAATAGTAAAATTACTTTTTTTTTCATTGGAACTATTTTAAACCAGTCTAATATTTGCTTTTATTCACACCCGGCTCTAAGAGCTCAGGCTTGTGCTGTAAGTAATTTGACTGGATTATTAAAGTGGACTTCTTTACGCTCTTAACGTCAAAGCGAAGCGTCACACCTTTGTGTTAGACTATCTGCTTTTCTCTGTAGAACAAATACACTTTCCTTTTTGACGTCAAAAACTTTCAGAGGTTTTTGCGCAGCCGATTCAAACAAGAACGTGCACACGGAAAAAATTGAAATACAGATGAAGAACAGTTGTGGTGACCCTCGTGCTGTAGCGAAGGATTATGTATGACTCAAGGCTCTGCGGCAAACTAAACATTTGGAAACCTTTGTTCTTTTAGGGTTCAGTTAGTCACCACATACACAGCTCAGAAACAGATGGATCTGATTATAATTCTACTGTTCTTCCTTCTCGTGCGCTGAATTGTGGCTGCGTTTTCTTTGAAGCCAGGAGGAAATGAATCAATAAATGGACATAATAGGCTACATCAAAAGCCACTGTGCTGTGGAGACGGGACTTGGCTCTCATGGCAACAGATACAGCTGTTAGTGAATGCAGGCAGAGGAGCCTTGATGTGATTGTGAAGACAAATTCAGTTAAGTTCTACTCTGTAGAGATAAAACAAATCAAGAACTGGCCAAATGAATCAGCAGCTGGCAATCGCAAAGATGGTATCAAACAGTGGTGCCACTATTAATATTGCTGTGCAGAATTTCCTTTCCTTTGTTCTGTTTGTGTTGTCGGTCCCCATAACAACACACGTGGTCCTGAATATTTAAGTTCACTTTCACACATCGCTAAAGGAGGTATAGGTCCGTAAAAAGGCATCATCCAGTACACTTAACCCACACTTGACGTGCACGGCAAAACACCGCTTCCCGGTGATTTTCAGAGTGTTTTCCATAATTAATGACACTTCACTGCTGCACACTGTAGGCAGATTAGTTCAGCGGTGGCAGTAATGCACCTGTAAGCTATCAGCAAGCTCCGACCTGTGACTAATGCTGTTTGATTTACAAATAACCCACTTCTACACTGCACAAATCAGAAACAGTGTAATAATAGTTATATTGGCAGGACTGGAATACACTGTTATTGTAGTTATTTTGAAAGAAAAAGACTCGTTATATATAGAGAATATAAATATGTATATAGAAATAAACTATAGTAATGAATAAATCGTTCAATGCACATGCGCGTCGGTCTCCCAAAGCTGCATTACAAATTTATAAGTAACAATTATTCTGTTGCAGAAGCGCCTCATTTCTTTGTTCTAGAGATCCAGTAACAATTTATCAGTTTTTAATCATATACTGTATGTACAAAAACAGCAGTTTAATTCCAGATTATGTGATAATCTCCCAAATGGTTCATCTAATATTGTCAACATAATTAATATTATGGGTAAATATCATGAGCTCCCTTCTGCTATCTGTTTTTTAATTCTTTCATCCCTCTGTTATCAGTATTGTTGTGCTATACAGATTCAATATGACTGCATGTAAACCACATTAAAACGCCATATAATGATGTTTTATACATTTTGTTTATTGCATTCAGCCCTTTGAATGTTTATTTTTCTACAAAACATAATTTTAGTTATCTATTCGGTTTCATTAGAATGTAATCCAGATGTTGTTTACAGCTACTTTATGTGTAAATACATTTTAAAGCCACCTTAGCTCAAGCATCCATGAGCCTCATTCACCTATGAGTGACAGGGCCTTGTTAACCACGCATGTCCATGTGTGCTCTGAAAAGCACTCAACAGGTAACAGTAAAGTACATGTTGGGGGTTATTAATTCACCCCCATGTCCAGGAGACAAATCTGAGGTTTTGTTTTGTTCCAGTTCCAGATTTCTTTGAGGACGGTCTCCCTCTTCCTGCTCAGGCTTACCTGAAGGTCTGCTCGGCCGTGTCTGAGGCCAGTCTGAACGACGTGAAACCCAGCAGCCCCCCTGCCATCCTGGGCTCTCCACCCAAGGAGGCGGCGGTACCGTCGTCCGGCACCACAGTGCAGCGCAGAAGTGTTCTACACACTGAAGAGATTGTAAGACTCCCCCCACCCCCACAATTTACAATATCAAATCATCTTTTCTTTTCTTTTCATGTGGCGAGTATAAGTAGTGAGTTGTGGGAGACCTATTGTAGCTAAGAGGTGTGGAGAATCAAACCATCTTTTTTGTTTTCATGTCCTGAGTATATGTGACAGTTAGAGCTGAAACAATTAGCGATTAGATGATCAAATAATCATTTTTTAAGCAAACATTTGCTGTTTTTTCTCAAATGTGAGAATGTTGAGGCTCCTTTCTTTCTCTCTCGATAATGAAAAAAACGTTGCAGCCTTAGTAACACTGTTATAATTTTGGCACCCAAGTCTGTGTTTAATACTGTATATGAACACACTTGTGTTCAAGGAGCAATGTGTAACATTTGTGGGGGATCTATTAACATAAATGGAATATAATATTCATAACTATGTTTTCATTAGTGTATAATCACCTGAAACTAAGAATTGTTGTGTTTTCATTATCTTAAAATGAGCCCTTCATATCTACATAGGGATGGGGTCTTCTTCACGGAGTCCGCCATGTTGCTCCGCATGTTTCTACAGTAGCCCAGAACGGACAAACCAAACACTGGCTCTAGAGAGAGACATTTTTACGTTACCTGAAGGCCACCGTAGTTCTCCAACACACTTGTAAAACTGCAGTAACGTGAGCTGCAGAGTGCAAAACCGTGGTACCACCAGCCACTGTCTGACTTCTGTTGCTCCTAAAGTAGTGTTATTATGGTAAGGATGGCCTCTGAGCGAGGCCAACGGCGTTACCACGGTTTTTAACTCGGCGGCTCACATTAAAGCTGTCTTGGAAAGGGAGGAGTGAGTGAAGGGGTACTCAAGTTGGTTGCAATCTGCAACCACACCACTAGATGTCGCCAAATCCTACACACTGTAACTTTAAGCAAACATTTGCTGGTTCCAGCTTCTCAAAAATGTGAGAATTTCAATGCTTCTCTTTAATCAAAACATGAGAATATAATTGGCAGATTGATCAATAATGAAAAAGCGTTAATTGCAGCCTTGCAGCTTAAGAACAATCCATGATAAAAAAAAAGATTTTGGAGTAGATCAAATGCTCCCTCTTATCATGCCACAATCTGCAATATGCAAAACTTAGTGCAAATGAGGCATTATCTAATGCTTGGAAATACACAAGTAAAGTAAAATACCCTAGTTTATTGCAGTTGTAAGATTTAAGCTGCTCTGTGCAAACAAAACTTAGTATTGTATTTTTACAATATCCCATCTGTCATTCTTCATCATCAGACCAAATGGCAGGACAATCGGATGTCGACCAAGCAGGTGACCATCACAGTGACACAGAGCATCCATCAGGTGGACAAGAACGGGAAGGTGAAGAAGTCCCTCACCACCTACGAGGTGATGAAACCCGTGGAAAGCATCAAACAGGTGGCCACACAAAACACTTGAGTGTAGGGGGAAACTGGAAGAAGCCAAAGAGAAACGAAGATGACTGTGAAACAAGTGAACTGATGGTGTTTTTGTGGAAAAAATCTTTATGGTCTGATGGCTGATGACAGCACAAGAGGGATGAGATCGTCATATTGAAAACACGGCTTGTTTTCTTGACAAAAAAACTGAACTAGGCTATATTGTAAGATGTACTTCTATGGTGCCTGTTACAACAATGTCTTACTGTACTGTCCTGAAGACATAGACATGTAAAACTGTAGGTTGGTCAGAGAAATTACAAAACATGACATTTGACAGTACACACAGTATCAGACCAAAAATAAAAGAAGACAGGAAATCAGTACTTGGCACATTTTGAATCTCTCAAGTGACCTAGAATCTAAAAAGCCTTCTCACCCCTATTTTAAGATGGATAAATATATGTGTAAAGCTAAAGTATTATTTCACATTGAATATTCACAAACTATATATATATATAGTTTTGTTATTTGACATGGATACACAACATGTAGTTGCTGCTGTGCTTCAATCTTAATGGCTCAGGAAACTGAAATTGATTGTGATGATTGCACTATTCACAGTGAAGCCTGGACAGGAGCTTGTGATGACAATGTAAAACATTGTCTCTCTACGTCGTGTCGTTTTGTACAATACAGTGTTCAATTTTCTTATCTAGACGTTTGTGTTTTCTAATGACAATAAATTAAACAAAAACATGTATGGTCCTTCTTTGGAATGACTTCACAAGCTGTATATCTTTGGATATTCAAGGAAAATCTGTTTTTACTAACAACATGGGATGAACATATTGGCACTTTGACAAAAAAAACATGCACTTTTCTTGGATCATCACACAGTATACCTTATAAATAGAGCATGTAGCATCTTTTCTGGCACCTTGCATTTCTGTATGAGCAAATCGACTAAGTTTCTAAGAGGTCCTTTGGGGGGATTAGTGAGTGTAACAGCAGTTCTGGGGTCAGCTCTGCGTTGAAAGTGTGTGGATCTGTTTTTGATGGTCGTAATGTATTCGTCCTGATCTGAACGATGGCTCCTCCTTCTCCATCCACTCCTCCGCACAGAAGTCTGGATAGAAGAAGCTGATTTCTCTTTGTGCCGACTCAACAGAATCTGGAGAGAATGGAGATTTAAAAACATGATGATCTAGAAACCAGTATGTTCTGACAGCCCCGTGTGATAATGCAAGGACATGCTGTAAACCTATTGGCCTACATATGAAGCACTGAGGAGTCTTGTGGTACTCATTGTCTATGTAAGCAGCCATGCAATGCATTCTGGGTGGCGTGGCAGCACGATTTGAGAGACGGGACTGTCACGTTGGCTGCTCCTCATTTGCATAAAGTTGAGGTCTAGGCTACTTTATGCAAGTCTGATGCGACTCGCCGCCTCTAGAAACTCCCCAGAAACTTTTCAACTTTAAACCTTGTCGATCCAAAATAAAGACAGATGCAACTGCGTGGCTTATTTCTCGCATAAAATGTTTTCAGAAACACATTTCGGTGAACTATTTTTCGTGATATAAGTGAAGACAGTTTCCAAACGAGCCGCCATGTTGGTTCCGGTTTGAAAGCAGGGTGCAGCAGCAGCCCACGAGGGAAAACATTCGTCCAATCGGGTGCCTTGTGTCTAGTGGCAGCCCATCAAGCGTGGGGGAAGCGAGGCGATACCTCGAGATAAAAAAAGTCCCTGTGGATACGTACCATTATGTATGTAAACGCTTGACACTCCACATCCTTCCTACCTGAGCCGTGAGTTGTGTTTCGTGTGTCCGTGAGTCCAAACTGGGCCCTGATGGTAGCGGGCGAGGTGTATCTGGCTCTGAACACTTTGGTTGGTCCCATCAGTTCTCTCCAGTGACGTACGGCGTCCTCTCTGGCTAAAATGTACGCTCGCATCGGACCACTGTGGGGAAAGAATTCAGTCAAATATTACGCCACATACAGTCATTGCAGAACCATATACTGCTCTATGTGGCCTTCACAGACATTTGATTTTAAACATTGGATGCTTTCTACGCTTCAACGGAGAGCGACAAAATTGACACACAAATCCAATCTATTCTCTCCGGAAGCTCCTGGGAAAGGGAGCGCGGCCATGAATACATATCGGTTTATCAGTTTTAGCTAAACAATGCCGCCTGGAGCCGTTTCGAACGTGACTGGCTGACGTTGCTGAGGATGCTTCCTTCCTATGTCTCCAATAACACTGGCAGCATCCAGAGAGCGGTTGCTACAGCAACTGCCAATTCACTGCTGTGAGGAGACGAAAATGACAATGTGATTACAAGAACCTTTTTGCAGTCCAGAGGGGGGGCCATGTGGAGCTATTGTGAGCAGGCTACATGACTATTTTGAGGAAAATCGCTCCAAGGCTGTTGTCTGTCCGCTGATAATTGAAACTCCTGTTGTGAAGTTTCAGAAAATGATTCATCGGTGACTTGCTGAGCATGAAATTGGAGCACCATGGACTGACGTGTGCCTTTTCTGTGTCAGCCCCGTGGGTTATGTGGTATGGGAACTGCTGTTATTCCATTTCAAATACATCAGATAGAAAATAACATTTATCCAAAGTAATTCATTCAACGCTGTCGTGGTTTGTGGAAATGTATGGTGGCTCACCTTGACATGAATTCAACAAGTCTTTGGTAGAAGAATCGCCCTATGAAGCAAACAAAAGCAAGTTAAGGCTGACTTGAGTAAAACATCTTTTTCAGTTATCCTTCTTTTGACAAAAGGTTGTTATTTACCTCTCAGTGTGTGTGTGCTCTAGCAATACAGTAAAGGATGAATCACTTGTACAGTACATATAATGTGTCTGCTTAAACAGGCTGCTGGCTCAGCTGTTTGGTCAGATGGACTCACTACGGCGGCACTTTGTTAACTTAAATACATTTTAACACAGATACGTCGTGTCCACATACCTGAATGTTCAGCGTAAAACCTCTCCGAGTCCTGTCTCCTCCACACAAGATCTTTGCATCTAACAATCCCAAAGTTGTTGTCCAGGATTCTCTGGTGAAGAGCCTGAAAGAAAGAAAAAATGTTTTCACCTTGTTGTGCCACACTGTAGCCGATGATAAACTATATCTAAATATGTTTGGATCAAAACTACATACAGGGTTTTGTGTGCAGACTTCTTTCAAAGAAAGCTAGAAGGAAAAGGGCAAGCATTTCCTAATTATTATCGACTGCCAGAGGGATGATACATAAAAATAGCCAAATATTCTGATCCAAAAGGTCATTCTCCTCCTCTTTATTAAGATGACAACAGGTGGTCCACTTTCTGGGACCTTTCACTAATGGAATATTTTATGATTGACACCGCTTTCATGACTTTGAGGCCTCGGGGCTTGTGAATCTATCAAGACAGCAAATGGAGCTTCTTCTTTACTGCTTGGATTAAAGTGAGAGTATAGCTGGCTTATTATGCCATGTCAATGAACAGGCCATTTCCTTGGAAACTATTTTATTTGGCAGTGAGCTAAAATAATAAATGAATAGAAAGATTAAGACACAAGTTTAATTTATTCCACAGCCTAAATCTTATGGAATAACTAAATTAGGCACATAGAACCTCAATTTGTTGTTATTCACACTTTATTTCAGTTTGTCAAGTCAAATTGTGTAATTCTCTGAGAAATGACTTTAAATTAATTCAGAATTCAGTGCAAGAAAATGTATGTTGATCAATTAATTGGACAATATGGGTAATATGAAGGGCTGCAACTACATTATTTTCACTGTTGATTATCTGATTATCTGTCAGTTAGTTTCTCGATTAATTGATTAGTTGTTTGGTCTATAAAATGTCAGAAAATGCTGAAAAATGTCGATCAGTGTTTCCCAAAGCGCAAGATGACGTCCTCCAATGTCTTGTTTTGTCCAAAACTCAAAGATATTCAGTTTAAAGTCATAACTTTACGTGAAAAAAAGTCGTAATATTACGAGAATTAAGTCATAACTTAACGAGAAAAAAAGTAATTGCGAGAATAAAGTCATAACTTAACAAGAAAAAAAGTCGTAATATTACGAGAATAAAGTCATAACTTATAAAAAAAAATTTTATATGAAAATAAAGTCATAACTTTACGTGAAAAAAGTCATAATATTGCGAGAATAAAGTCATAACTTTACGAGAAAAAAAGTTGTAATATTACGAGAATAAAGTCATAACTTATAAAAAAAAAGTCGTAATATTATGAAAATAAAGTCATAACTTTACGTGAATAAAGTCATAACTTTACGAGAAAAAAGTCATAATATTACGAGAATAAAGTCATAACTTAACAAAAAAAGTCGTAATATTATGAAAATAAAGTCATAACTTAACAAAAAAAGTCGTAATATTACGAGAATAAAGTCATAACTTCACGAGAAAAAAAGAAAATAACACGTAAAATTACTACTTTAAAATATTATGACTTTATTCTCTAAATCTCAGATTTATTTTTTTCCTCAATGTGGCCCTAATACTCTGTCGTACCATAGACCTACAACAATGATAAATGAAAATAAAAATGTAAACAAAAAACAGTTATAAATCCACAGGGAGCCACTGGAGAGGGGGTAAAGAGCCGCAGGTTGCTAAGAGACCCCTTGGTTAAAGGATGTATGTAACCAGGTGGTGTGAGCTCACCTCCATCATCACAGGATGAGCTACAGCATCTGGTTTGATGACCGCCAGGGTGAGCTGCAGCACTCTGGACAGACGGCGAGCTGTGAGCAACATAGTCTACAGAAAACACAGAAATCATAGGTTATCATACAAGTAACAGTATGTCAACAGCTAGCTAGAAAGAAAACCTACAAAAAGCCACATAAATGCAGAGTAAACAATCAGAAAAGTGGTATTTTTACAGTTAAGCTGCTCAAGATAATAAACCTCCAGGAACTAAACTGTTCAAGCTCATAAATACTTACTATTAGTTACACATAGCGTTGTTTATGTAACTACGTACTGTAATATTAACCTAATTTAGTAACGTTTAATAACGTTAATATGTGAATATTCGCTGAATGACAGCTCCTCTTTTCCGGTCAGTGCGCTCCTCATTACTGTCCCCCCAGAAACTAAACCAGCAGCACACAATGTTCCACTACGAGGGTAACACCAAAAGACTCATAACAAACCATTATATTCTGTTAATATCTGTAAAGAGTTACATTTATATTAACCTCAGACGTAATAGTTTAGAAGAATTGACCGTGTGATAACCAGGAGTATTTTTTAATTTGAACATTTTCAGCTTCATACTTGTATTTTATGTTTATACGAGGAAATGTTTACATACTGTAAAGTTAAGTTAGTTTGTTTGCCTTTATATATAAATATATTTTTTTCAGAACTTTATTTCAACAAAAGACATGTACAAAAGAGTATAGGGAATACAAAGAAACAGCACAAAAAAAAGACAAAAACAAAAAAACCTTAATGCCAGAGGAGTTCAATGTCAATTCATTTTAAGTCTTTTCAGAGTTCAAGAAAATGTACTTCCTTTAAAATATTGAGAGACTTTTTTTGTTTTTTGAAATTTTAAAAGGTGCTGTACTGCTTGAGTTCAACAAGCAACCAACGAAAGCAGGGTTTGGAGTCAGACCATTTCGATTTGTGGATATAGAATTTACCAAGAATAATCAGAAGCTGAATTATATAGGTAATGTTGCTATCCATCCCATAAAACACAAAATATAACATCACATCAAATACGTTAATCTGGACATTAGCACTCTTTTTTAATTTTTTTTTTGCCTCTATAGCTAGATCTGTTTCTTTCTGTCAGTCTTCCTGGGCACATGACTTTATAGTGGATACTGTGTGTTTTGCTTTATGTGTTTTTAACATTTGCATGTATGTTGTATACAGTGACTTGATATTGCATATTTGTTTTATGTGTTTTAAATGTAATGTGTGTATCTTAAGTGTGAAACACTCAATTGCTGCTGTCTTGGCCAGGGCTTGAAAAAGAGATTTTCTAATCTCAATGA
This sequence comes from Hozukius guyotensis, assembly GCA_916700995.1. Classification (NCBI taxonomy): domain Eukaryota; kingdom Metazoa; phylum Chordata; class Actinopteri; order Perciformes; family Sebastidae; genus Hozukius; species Hozukius guyotensis. The sequence goes on along the minus strand of CAKALU010051888.1, from coordinate 24,218 downwards.
GACTTACCTGGTTAAATAAAGGTTTAATAATGATGATAAAATGTCATCACAGGATCTCTGTTTGTTCCTCAACCATTTTAGTATTTAAGGTAGCTTTAGGACAGAGATCAAATAAAGACAAATCATAGTTACAACGACTTTCTCAAATTTTTAAATGATCCATTTATGAAATAAAACAGCCCACTTTTGCCATATGATATCCAATTGATTCGGTCTCGGCCGATGAACTATGAATCTTGAAAAAAAAGTGAATTGGATTTTTCTTTTCTAATATCCTCTTTCAATATCAAGTACAGTATAATTAAAGAATCACAATGCCCTCAAATTGTCTCATTGGGACTTTAACGTGAGCTTCATCAGAGCTTCAAAGCCGATGCAAGCAAGGTGTCTTGACAGAAAAGCCAAGTTCACATTTTAAAACATAGAAGTGCAGTGAAGTGAAGTGAATCAAGTGAATTGATGCTCTCTTGTAGCTGATGGTCTCCGGGGAGAGATGGCGACACGACAGCTACAAGCCGGGCCTGGACAGAGGGAGATATTTGCCTGAGGAATGACATCAATGTGGGAGATCAGACATACAGTATGAGTTACAAACACGGAGCACATTCCAGCAATGCAAAATGGCCACACCCTTGAAAAGAGCAGGTTGTGTGTGTGTGTGTGTGGTCGTTTGACATTCAGAGAGAGAGAATAGGAGGGAAGAAAGGGGGGATGGATGTCCCACATAGGTTTCTCCCACCTGCCCATGTCATGTGACTTGGGGTGACACCACAGCTGTTACCGCTCATGAGGGGGATGGATAGAGCGGGTGAGGGGTTGAATGGATATAGCATAAAAAAACCTATGCACTTAGACTACATCTTCTATTATTATTCATTGCACAATTATTATCAATGGTGGAAGTACTCAGATCCTTTACTTAAGTACCGCAATATGAAAATACTCAATTACAAGTAAAAGTCCTGCTTTCAAACGTTAAAATATTATCAGCTAAATTTACTGAAGATATTTAAAGGGAGACATCCCAGGCAAAAACATAATTTTTTATGCACTGGTCGATTTTGAGATTTTGCTTCCATAATGTCATCTTTCAGACTAGTGGGGTGAAAAAAAACATCCAAAATACACATTTACTGTAGGTGTTTATTTTACTACTTTGTCTATTTGCGTCTGTAGATTTCTCCTAAATTCACCAAACGTTAGCAATAGATAATGCCTCATTTGTATAATTAAACATAAAATTTCAGAAAACTTATAGGTCTAATACAAAAAAATAATTATCTTAATGTAAGTAATCAACTGGGGAAGTTTCATGGCGATATCTATTAGTTCATTTATTTTCCCCTATTCACTTTGGGTGTCTCCCCTTAATGTAAAAGTACTTGTTTGGGAGAAAATAGCCTCATGTGATTTACTTTTTATAATAAATTACACATCAATACTGATGCATCCGTGTATAAGTAGCATTTCACTGTTGTAGCTGGTTGAGGGCTATTAATGACTTTTTATATAAATATATATATATATAGTTAGGTTGTTTAGTGGTTCCCAACGTATAGGGGTCAAAGGGTCGCTAGATAAATCTTAAGGGCTGTGAGGTGATTAAAAGGAGAGGATAGAACAAAAAACTTTTTTTTTCTTCTCTCTAATCATAGCTTTTTATGTGGGATATTGAGTAGTTTTTAACAGTTATTTAAATAAAAACGTGAGAAGTTTAGACGATAAATGTATCTGCTGACAACTCATAGACATCTTAAACATGACAAAGAGCTCCAACTAGACACTGATTTTATCTACTATCTACTTTGTTTTTAGATTTAATGTGACATCTTAATCTGAAAGATAACTAACTGCCTTATGTAGAAAAGCAGTGACCCAGATAATGATGTTCTCAATATTTAACAAATGCATGAGGATGAAATCAAATTCCATTTCATTTTTTTTCTCTGTGTTATTTGGACATTTTGGAGTGAAAATTGGTCTCTAACTCCTTCCTTCCTAAAGAGCTGAAAGAGTTTTCTCTATTCAGGACTCATATGCCACAAATATTAATCGATGAACTAAAAATGTCTTTCTTTTCTATTTAAGAAGTTACAGAGCACACAACAAAATAGAATAAAATACAAATAAGATAAAATAATAATCAATGAAACGGAGGAGAAAAAAATTATAAAACTAACTACATAGAAATAAATAAACTAACTGATACATCACATAAATGAGACATAAATATCAAATCAAATGATATAGTTGACAGATATCTGATAAATTCATGTCAGAGGACACATTATACCAATAAAGAAAGAAACAACAGCCGGATGGCATGAGCACAATCGTGTTAGTTGTCAAATCTAACCGGGGGATCATTAGAAATGTTGTGTGTTGTGTATACCTCACCCATCTTTCTTCAAAGATATGAATGTGATTTCTAATTGTCATGGTTATTTTTTCCATTCCATATATTTAAATTACAAGATCCTTCCATTTGGAGTTAATTAAATTATCATTTTATACCAATATTCAGGAACTTGAAATCATTGTCTTCTTTGAGGCCTTCTTTAAGGTTTGGGGGAGGAAATCATTTGAGTTTTGGCTGCTCAAAGAGACTAAAACCACGTCTTGTTTTATCAGGACGAACAGGTTTCAGGATGGAACAGAGACCACCGTTGATCACTGCTGACTCTTGCTTCAAACATCCTCAGCTGGGTGGCTGATTCAGCTGATCCCTCCACTCTCTGGCCTCCATAAACCCTGTCTCTGGTTTTATCACGGTGTCACTGCTGCTGACTGCTGCTGCTGCTGCCGCCGACCGCTGCCTCTCCTGCAGTTGTCGTTCCCTTTTGGTGGCAGTCGGGCAGCTGACTGACGACCCCCACCGGCTCTTGGGTGTCCATATAGGCTGCTCCACATGCATTCATTCATCCAGCAGGAGCCACAGTAAAGGATCATAAAATATGTTCCATATAGTACAAGGGAGAACATTTTCAAACAAACTTTGGAGGATTGGAGAAAAGTTGGAGTTATATGATATAAAACTATATATGTTGATAATGTACAACAGATATATGTGTCTCACAAACTGGCCTAGAGTAAGTGACAAAAAAGGGGAGTAATAAAGGTTCAATATTCTTTATGTATTATTAACTTAAACTAAAATAACGTGAGAACGTCTGAGAAGAGTAAATCAGTGTAAGCTACTTATGATACTCTCTGTATGTCAAAGTTGATTATATTTCTAACTTAACTAACTTAATGCTCAGCTGTACACAAGTAGTACTGCACAGTGATATTCTACTTATTTTACTATATCTATTATTTGACTGAATCATGTACTGCTGAGGTGACATTATGAATGTGAGAGATCTATTTACTTTGTCTTGTTTTTATTTGTTTCACTTTTGTGATGTTTGATTGTATTGTCCTGTCTTTTTGTGTGGACCCCAGGAAGAATCGTTGTTACTGCGGTAATAACTAATAGGGATCCTAAATCAAATTTTAAAAAATTAATACAAAATCATGAATGCAGCATGTGGATCTGAGTGTGATCTGTGCAAACAAAATCTTAAAGAATAGGCACATTTTTTGTCCATCACTGTATATTATTACATTACTGTATATCCTGTATATTTGGTAATTGTACCGCTACCATAGTTTCCTGTAACTTCCTAAAATGAACTGATGTGTAACAAATTCATAGGGAGGTTGCTGGAAATGACCGTGCGTTGGTACTCATTGTAGGGGACAGCAGGTCAGATGAACATCAAACTTGTCTACAGGCAAAAAAAAAAAAAGATTCCACTCCAAAACTTCAATATACATGAAGAATGAAGCTTCAATAATGAATGAGTACTTATGTGTTTTAATGGACCAGTTCTATCGGGAAATTCCTCTGGACTCATAAAGTCAACTCACCTAATACAACTTTGACTCTATTTTCCTTAAATAGTAGCAAATCAAATTATTTTCAGGAAACTTTCTAAGAAATGACCAAGAAATTACAGACCTATAAGTAAAGTGTGATCATATATTCTTATTTTTGATCTTGAGACATTGAGATATTCAGTTTACCACACATGATTTTTACTGCTTGTATGCATCTTTATGGGTGTTTCCATATTATGTTACACTAATAGTGCTGTCAAAGTTAACGAGATAATAAAACACGTTAACGCAAATTCGTTTTAATGCCGCTAATTTCCTTAAAGCATTAATGCAACTTGCAAATTTACGAGTGTAGCGGGCTCAGTTTTAAAGTACAAAAGTATACATACATTTGCATAAAGCAGCATATTTGTCTGCGATTAACTATGGACAATCATACGATTAATCGCGATTAAATATTTTAATCGATTTACAGCCCTACTATTAATATACAGGTAAATTGAAACACAGGTTTGTGTGTTTGCTGTAAGTTACATTATCTCGTTTCTGCCTTTGTTTGCACTGAAACTAGTCAATTATTATGTCTTGTGTTGACTGTTCATACTTTAAGTCATTTAAATGATAGACAAACTTCTTTGTGCATATCATTTTTGACTAGTTCAGTTTCCACTAGTGTAAAAGACATTTATGAGCAAACATCCAGTGTTTTAAATAAAATGTTCAATCCTAATACATTAAACTGATGTTATAATTGTAAATTGAAGCTGTTGTCCTAGTTTGTGGGCCTATGAAGCCCTTTGGGAATGAATAAACTTGATTCATCAAGACATTTGAAACATCCTCTCTCTGTCTGTCTCTCTCTCTCATACATTTTAAACAGGTTTACCTAATTTGTGAGAAATATAACACATACTCTGGTTTGACCTGTATACTCTGGTGTACACTGATCCACCACATTGCAGCTCAACTGTCACCCGGTCACCCAGGGGAGGCCTGACCATTACAACAGGGACACTTAAAGGGAGACACACTCCCCAGTGTGACACCTGAACCCTTTTATGTCCTAATTGTTTGGTTGGTGAGAAAAGTCAGAGATGTGTTTCCTGTCATGACACCTTTTGGGGGCTTTAGTAACAGTTCAGAGCTTAATTAGGGTGCCATATTTCAAGAAATCTATCTGAATGAAACTTAATTGTAATCAAGGGGGACCACATTTTGTTTGTTGAATTGTGTTTTAGATTGTAACCAAAGGGCTAAATAGAGACTCTTAATAATAAGATTGTCACTTTATCATTAGAATAAGTATTTGCAGTCCTCTCTATACTCAAATCTAATGACCTCAAAGCATCCGTCGAAATCCTTCTGTCCCCTCTGTGAATCACGGGAGTGAGTTGCCTTCACCTCTCCGTCACCTGTTCTCTCTTTTAGCCTAAATGCCGCTGACCTTTGACCTTTCTGCTCCGTTGCTTCACCACACGGGACCAGGCTCCCTGCAACAGCTGTGTCAACCTCAGCCCTGGCAACTGGTGTGCCCAGGGAAGGACAGAGAGTGGCATTAATGTCAGATAATGAGTCAGCAACATGGTGCTGGATTATCTTTGTTAGGATCAAGCAGCTCACTTTGACGTGTTGGTTTCTCATTGAAGCATTGTTTTAAATTTGAGGTTTTACTTCCTCATATTGTGGGATTTATCCCCTTCACATGCTGCATGTTATTGCTCTTTGTTCTAGTTTCTAAGAAATACACATAATACTTAATAATCTACAGTATCTCTCACACAATTTTTCATTTTTATTCCTTGTTAAAACCTGCTTTATTTGAGACATTATTTGTGAATATAACCTCACTCTAACATCTCAAAACACATTTTTCAGTCAGATATTTTCCGAATAATCTAGAAAAAAATAAATCAAATCGGACAAGAGATTAGAGCTGCAGCGATTAATTCATTAGTTGACAACTATTAAATTAATCTGCAACTATTTTGACAATCGATTAATCATTTGAGTAATTTTTAAGGAAGAAAAATGTAAATGTTCTTTGATTCCAGCTTCTTAAATGTGAATATTTTCTGGTTTCTTTACTCCTCTATGACAGTAAACTGAATATCTTTGAGCTGTGGACAAAACAAGACATTTGAGGACCTCATCTTGGGCTTTGGGAAACACTGATCAACATTTTTCACCATTTTCTGACATTTTATAGACCAAACAACTAATCGATTAATTGAGAAAATAATCAACAGATTAATCAACACTGAAAATCATCGTTAGTTGCAGCCCTAGTTCTAATGACCTTTCTTTGGACGCAAAATAAGGTTAGACTCTTGTGTCTGTACTCTGATATTGATTGCTTTGCTTATGCCTCCTTATTATCATACTGACAAATATAAACAAATATAAACAAGTACAGCAAGGAATATATACAGATAAAATATCAGAAAAACAAATAAATAAAAATATAATTACTGAAAATCGAGAAAAAATAAATACAAAAATAATTTGTATTTTTTACTTCTATTAAAAAAAACATATTCTATATGCAAAGTTACTTATTTATTTATACTGATGTTCTGTACAGTATTTGTTAACTTTTACCACATCTTGTTATCCACAGACCATTTATAACTAAAATGTAATATCTATTTCTGATGTGTTCAGAGTAACTAGTGTTGCCACATTTGAGGATGTCATCTTGGGCTTTGGGAAACACTGATCGACATTTTTCACCATTTTCTGACATTTTATAGACCAAACAACTAATCGATTCATCGACAATGATAAATGATTAAATAATCATTAGTTGCAGCCCTACAGGAGATGTTCTGTAAGTGATTTAAGTCAAATTTAAGTCATACTAAGGTTATCTCTCCACCTCCCTCAGGGAGTATCCTCCAAAGAACGGGGGTTAATCTGCGAGGTTGTCCCATCCTGTGCATGTGCAGGACCTGATCTGGTGTCAGCTGCCAGTTTATTTATACCAATAGAAATCCACGCTGTCCACTGCTGAAGAAACTGCTCTGGGGTTAGCCGGTCTAACTCCTACCTGCTGTCCCGAGGGAAATTATTTCCTCCTGCCAAGTAAAGTGTGTTGTGACCTCCCCAGGAGCAGTGGGACGTTGGCAGCGGGGTAGATGGGTATGACGGAGGGGAACAAAGTGATTAGCAAACGGGGGCCCCGGTATGTGAACACGAGTTAAAAATAACCTCACTGACCCAATTTGTAGATAACATGCAACACAAACCGCTGAGCCTCTGGGCTGTTTTCATCCCATTTTGGCTTAATTGTTCTTAAAAAAATTAACTTTTAAAGCAGTGAAATCTGTGAATCACATTCATGCATTAGATGTTTTGTGTGAGTTTTCACGGGATTCATTAGACCTATAAATGTTCTTGATTGGAACTCACATAAATTAAACAGAAGAGGGGTTGACAGATGAAAAAAAAAAAGAGAGTAAGACGAGATGTTTTGCATGATGCGTGCCACATGATGAAAGAGAAGCAGATGATTAGATGAGAGACATTTTGAGCCAGTATGTGACAGTGATCAGCAGGATTATGATTTGTGTCTTAACCATTGTGTCCGGTGCGAGCGCCCAAGAATCCACTCAACAACAGAAGTCATCTGATATACAAAGCACCCAGATATAGCTGGCAAGGCCTTGGCCGCATAGCTGACATTAGTGGAAATGTTGCATTTGTGATACACCCTGGCTGCGGTCCATGGGAAATATTGAACAACTGTCGAATTTAGACAACATCCTGTGGCGGAGAATAAAAACGGGAGCTACAAAGATTGCGATGGGGATGGCTATTTGTGGACGGCGAGTGCCTCGAAAATAGCGAGAGGTTTAGGTTTCAATATAAGCCCCCCTCTCTGAGCTGGAGCTTTCTGTGAATGAGGCCCGGGTTCCTATCACACCCAACCCCGGCGCTGATTTTAGAACACAGGTGTTGACCTTAGTGGAGCGGCTTGTGCTTGCAGCAGAGGAAAATGAACCCCTGAGCGCGGCCTGTTTGCCTCCACAGTATTGGTAATCACCGTATGGGCCACACAGATGCTTTAAAACAGACATATAAGGATGTACAGATTCTATATGATCACTTAGAGGATACAAGTATGACGAAAAAAAGGTGATACTTGTGGCTAAATGGTTCATGATTGCTGTTGCACTTTAATTGGTGACTTACTCTTTTAGTTACATTACATTTTTACTAGGGCTGTCAATCGATTCAAATATTTAATCGCACGATTGTTCATGATTAATCCTGATTCATTTTTTATCTGTTCAAAATGTACCTTAAAGCAAGATTTGTCAAGTATTTAATACTCTTATCAGTATGGGAGTGGGCAAATATGCTTGCTTTATGCAAATGTGTGTATATATTTATTATTGGAAATCAATTAACAACAATGACAATTGTCCAGAAACCCTCACAGGTACTGCATTTAGCATAAAAAAATATGCTCAAAACATAACATGGCAAACTGCAGCCCAAAAGGCAACAACAGCTGTCAGTGTGTCAGTGTGCTGACTTGACTATGACTTGCCCCAAACTGCATGTGATTATCATAAAGTGGGCATGTCTGTAAAGAGGAGACTCGTGGGTACCCATAGAACCCATTTTCATTCACATATCTTGAGGTCAGAGGTCAAGCGACCCCTTTGAAGATGGCCATGACAGTTTTTCTTTGCCAAAATTTTGTTTAAAGTTCGGAGCATTATTTAGCCTCCTTCTTGACAAGTTAGTATGACATGGTTGGTACCAATGGATTTATTAGGTTTTTTAGTTATAAGTATCTCTTTGGCTTTAAAACTGAGCCCGCTACAACCTAAAAATCCCAAGCTGCGTTAATGCGTTAAAGAAATTAGTGGCGTTAAAACGAATTTGCATTAACGCGTTATTATCGCGTTAACGCCCTAATTTTGAACAATTTCTTCGATTTCTCCCTTCCCACAAATGCAGCTTATGTTACATCCAGTGTTGTTCTGTAAGTGTCATGGCGGCAGGATGGTCACCTTGTGGCCACCGGAGAATTTATTGCTTGTTTTATTGGTGCCACAAGAGCACCCGTATAACTTATTCACACTCCTCACATATCATTGGCTTTGCTTCATTTAATAACGGAGGTTTACGTTACAGGTTGGTTGACTGTGGAGCAGATTGATTTGACAAAGGTCATCATCTCAAGACATCATGTCATCGCATAAAAATTGTGAGAGGCTACTAAATGCTTTGTCACTTTTTCATGTGCTGTAAATGTGAAACCGGAGTGAAGCGCAGAAACCGAACTGGGGTGAAACTCAACCTTGGCTTCAGCTGTGACTCGTGGCCCCGTTGGTAACTGCTGTTCTGACTGAACCCCCAAACCCAATAAAACACGCCCATCGTGCAGTTGCTTCCTAGTTTCTGTGGATCCCTCTCTTTCTCCCCTTTTTTTTTTTTCCTCCAAAAAGGAGCCATTGACATTCGGTGTAAAATCTAGGCAGGGTGGGGTGGGGTGGGGGCTGAACAGAGGGACGGCAGGGGTGTAGGGTGTCTCGAGCCCAGTGCGAACAGCTGAGAGGTGTGATTTCACAGGCTGGCTCCCCCCTGTCAGGGCCCTGATTGGGCCGGACAGGAGGCGCAGGAGAGGCCCGGGCTTTCTAAAGGACACCAACAGGTGGGAGGCCGCTTTGGAGGGGGGCGCTCCTGGGCGGGATAGAAAAGGCCGATCTGCAAGGCCTGTCGTGAGCACAATCCAGCGGGCCAGATATGGAGGAGGATGGTTGATCGCAGGAGGGCTCAGGGGAAGAGAGCAAAGGGGCAGTTTGAGATGAGGGTTGGCTTTCAGGGACAATGAGGAAGGTTAGTCTGAGAGTTTGGTGTGCTTTTGGTCATAGTGTTCATTTTAAATCTCTGCTTTTCGACAACTTTTTGTAGCTTTTCTTTTGTGTTGGGTTAATGTCAAAGGTTAATATTTGGCATCAACAAATGGGCAGTACAGTGACCATGTTTTTTGTTGAGTCAAAAGTCTTCCAGACTTTTTAGTCCTTCTCCTTGATTTGCAGCACCATGTTAGTAAAATCAGGTGTCAAACCAGATGTTTTCTGTAGGTTTTTTACGATAGACGCGACACACCGTGGCAGAGCCCGACACCTCTGCCAGGTGAGGGGGAAGCTGAGGTGTGATACAGGAAAGAATCAGGAATCACAGTCCAATCAAAGTCTTTCTAATGGCCATTTGGTTGGGAGCTGGTTGACATACTGTAGCAGTGGTTAGGTGTATCACTATAGACAGTGTAGGAGAGGCAACCACAAGAAACCCACAAGAGGAGACGCAACAGAATCTAATAAAGGTGAGTACATTTTCAATGCATTTCAAATATGATTCATTTTAACATTGATTTCTTATTATTTCTGTTCTTAAGAAAGGACATTACGACACAGTTGTTGGGATCAACATGACTTGGTGTTGGCGTAATGTTTAGGAAATAGCACAGATTGTGACCTTTGTCTGCTGGAAGTCAGAATTTGCCTCGCCCTCCAGAGTTATTTAAACTTCATCATCATTACATTGGCATTACAAAGAGCTGCATGGGCTGGTATTAGCAGTATTAATCTTAAAAATATTTATTGCCAGGGACAAACAATGTAGTTAATATGTTTTCTTTTAGTATCGGAGGGACCTACTTTTTTTGCCTGTATTAGAAGATAACTGTAGGAAATTAACCTCAAATAAGTCACACTTTCAACAACAATTTTCCCCTTCTGTTAAACTAAACTTTGAATTTCCAACAAGTCTGTGGCGCAGATGATTGAAGCCCGCCATGTTTCTCTGGTCACAGTTAACCATTGTTAAGCCGCTTGTTCCTGCTATATACTCTGCCACTGTGGCTATGAAAGGGTTGCTTTGTGTCCGGTGAACCCAGTTGTTGCCCCTTGTGAGGACATGCTTCCTTATATCGCCATATTAATACACCACTTATGGAATGTAAGGAAGTGTGTGGTTTCAAGGGGACTTGAGCGCCGACCACACCGAGAAGAAGAGACACATTGATTTTTATCTTTGAAAGACAGTTATAAAAGATGTGAGTGCCTTTGTGTGTTCTATGAGACGGGAGGGGGGATGTCAGGGTTCATGAGCGCGTGTGTGTGTGTGTGTGTGTGTGTGTGTGTGTGTGTGTGTGTGTGTGTGTGTGTGTGTGTGTGTGAGGACAACAGGTGACAGGCCCTCTCCTTCAGCTCAGGCACATGCTCAGTTAGTGTTACTCTCAGCGCCGATGATCGGGGTCTCAGGGACTTCTTGAAAAATTCCTGCCCTTCCCCAACGGCTGACAGTCAAGGAGGATTGACAGACCACAGCTGTCACCCATTATAGCAACCGCAGGACTCTCAAAAAAGGACGAGGGGAGGGTAGAGATGTGGAGCTGTCACCGAGGGTGAAGGTTTCGCTCCCGCATAGGCTGGATTTGGAAGGAAGTAGGGCGATGTCACCGGCTGTCAGGGCTCCCAAACCTCTAAATAGGAACTTGGTTACATGTGTTGTAGCTATGCAGGATATGTGACTCAGTGATGATGATCTTTCTCTCTCTCTGTGTTTCATCAGGTAAGGCTGAAGAGGACATGACGGCAGATGAGCTCCACCCTCTATTTCCCACCTGTCTCCTCTCTTGTGTCCTTCTTTTTCTATGCCCTCTACCCCTGTAACCTTCCTTCCTCCTCCTCCTCCTCTTCCTCCTCCTCTCGCTCGCTCTGCCTCTTGCAGCTGAAGCAACACGCCTTGCTGTGGCTGGTCAAACGGAACCAAGTCAGGTGTTTCTGTGAGGTTTGGTCCCCTTCAACCAGCTACTGCGTCGTGAATTCAGTCAGCGCGGAGTCAAAGACACAGTGGCGTTGTGGCGTATACGCTGCATACTACTGATAGATGATTTCTTTTCTTCAGTTTGATGTTGATTTGTTTCCTGTATGGTAATAGATGTTTGAAAAAGCAAATAAAGGATTGCTGATAACATAGAGTGGTGAATTACAATTTCTTCTTGTAAGTTGTTGTAAGTTGTCCCTGGCTGTAGATGATTTAATAAATACACAAAATGTCATGCAGAGCAGAGAGATTTACTGATAAATGAATAAAGATTATAAGTTGTGTCGGAAGTTGCTCACAAATATGTTTGATGAGTAAAATGAGCAGAAATCCTCTATAGATATATTAGAAATAAATATAAGTAAAACTGTGACAAAGGTGGTCTGATGATTGTGAGCAGAAAGCTGTTATAAAAGTGTGCAGAATGTAATATTCAGCTTACAACTGGCAACTGTTTGTAACAAAATGTCTAATGATAAGAAACTAAATAAAAGCTAATTACAGTTTTTTCTCATTCGCTTTGGCTCAATTGTTGAATGAGATCAGAGAAATCTCTGAACAATTAGTTTGTTGTTCACAACAGATTTTAATTTCTCATTCGTTCAAGCAAATTGCACGTGTTTTGGCACGTGTGCAAAAGAGTAAGTACAATAACCACTTGCATGTGTCTTGCTGATCAAAACTGATGAGTTGACTGCTGTCCTCTTCACAACTTCTAACCATTCTTTCATTGTTTGAGTCATCACATGCAAAATGAACCATTCAATTATCAAAATCTGTCAGACATACATATACTGTATATTCCATAAATATCCATGACATGGTGTTACGTACTGTGAGGAGGTACAATTAGCTGTTTTTTGCTTTACTTATTTTTGGCATGGATATAATTTTTGTGGTAAATTTTCTGTTCACTATAGGCTATATGACTTTACATGAAAGATCAAAGGGGAATATTCTGTTAACAGTACATGTAACACATCGCTATACAAATAAATGTACTGTATACATACAAATGTGCATAATCCTTTTTCTGTGTTTTTACATTAGGCCTATTGACTTTCAGTAATGAAATGGGGATCTGAACAGCTCAGTGCGATACAAAACAGCATTCAGCTAGACAAAACTGACATTTTGTATAGTACAGTAAGAAAAGTAGAACCAAAGAGAGACTTGTATATACAGTTTTTTTTTCAATCATTTTGGCTCATTTTTCGTAACAGTCTTAACTTTCTCTAAACTGCAAGTGCAATTGTCACAACTGTTTGATGGGACATCACAACTCTATTGCATGTCTATAAGGTAGTAACTCACCCAAAACACTTAATTCATGCTTCAAAACCTAGTTTTTGCGTCAGTAAATTGGCCAATGCCACCAAAATGAAAAGTCGCTTTGTCATCGTGTGAGCCGTACTGGTCAAAATGTTTAGATGTTTTTGTCACCAGTCAACCCTAGAAATGTTTCTTATATACAAATCCCTATTTTTTTGACACTGACTACTTATTGTACTATACAAGAATGCCAGTTTTGTCTAGATGAATGCTGATGTGTATCGCACGGAGCTGTTTAGATTCCCATTTCAACAGTAGGTCAAAGTTTACTGGGAAAAGTAAATACTGTAGTAGCTACAAAGACAAAGGATATGCACATTTGTATACAGTAAATGTATTTGTGTAGCAATGTGTTACATGTACTGTAAACAGAAAATTCTCTTTTGATCTTTCACGTAAAGTCATATACTGAACAGAAATTATGCCACAAAATGACATCTATGCAAAAACAACAATAATGCTGCAACAATTAAAAAAAAAAAAAGTCGCAATATTACGAGAATAAAGTCATAACTTTACGAGAAAAGAAGTCGTAATATTTCGAGAATTAAGTCATAACTTTACGAGAAAAAAGTCGTAATATTACGAGACTAAAGTCATAACTTTACGAGAAAAAAGTCGTAATATTACGAGACTAAAGTCATAACTTTACGAGAAAAAAAGTCGTAATATTACGAGAATAAAGTCATAACTTTACGTGAAAAAAAGTCGTAATATTACAAAAATAAAGTCATAACTACGAGAAAAAAAAGTCGTAATATTACAAGAATAAAGTCATAACTTTAGGAGAAAAAAAGAAAATAACATGTAAAATAACTACTTATTAATATTATGACTTTTTTCTCGTAAACCTATGACTTTATTCTCGAAATCTCAGATTTATTTATTTGTCCTCAATGTGGCCCTAATACTCCGTCGTACCGTCGTACCATAGACCTACAACAATGATAAATAAAAATGAAAAAGTAAACAAAAAAATAGTTATTAATTTCCATTTTTATAAATCCCCAGGGAGCCACTGGAGAGGAGCTAAAGAGACACATGTGGCTCCTGAGCAGCAGGTTGCAGACCCCTGTTCTAGTAATATTACGACTTTTTTCTCGTAAATTTATGACTTTATTCTCGTAATATTACGACTTTATTCTCGTAATATTATGACTTTTTTTTCTCGTAATATTATGACTTTATTCTTGTAATATAACAACTTTTTTTCTTGTCAAGTTATGACTTTATTCTCGTAATATTATGACTTTATTCTGGAAATCTCAGATGTTTTTTCCCTCAATGTGGCTCTAATACTCCGTAGTACATTTGCACTTTGGCCCTCACTGCATTAGACTTATATACTATATACTTAGACTATAAACTGTGTTACCTTCATCACAATGCTCAAATGTTTTGTGGCTCCAGACAGATTTTTTTTTTTGCCTAAAATGTCTCTTTTGATAGTAAAGGTTGCTGACCCCTGCTTTAGGAGGAGGAACCACCATATATAGAATCATAGTTTGGAGTAGTAGAGGCAGTATTATATTCCACCAACTAGGGGGCGGTGTAAATTTCCCGGGGCGGTAGTTTCCTGCAGCACCACCGGAAGTGAAGCAGCAGCATCGTAAACATGGCTGACAGTGGAGTGACAGGTGAGTTCGTGAGTCTCTAACAGCTGGACTTTACAACTGTTTGTAGGTGTTTTCATTACTTTACTGTGGGCGCAGCGACACAATACATCTTGCTCTTATAGTCCGTGTTTTGTGGTGTTTGAGTTTAGCTCATAGAAGAGTTATTTCCTCCTCTATGTTAAGTGGTGCTAATGTTAGCACTGCATGCAAGTGAACGGTTCATCGTCATGTTGCATCATCTTTTCCACTAGTTGTATTAAAATGAACAGAACAACTAAAAGAAAAGCCTGTTTTAAGATGTCACTGTGCTGATGAAGATGTCAACCAACAAGTTATGTGGCTGGTGTTGTGAGCATGATGCAAACCTAGCAAGTTCAGTGACATACAGGCAGATAACAGCATCACCAAAAACTGAAGGACTGGAAGCTGAATAAAGGCTTTTATCTTGAAGGGGACATAAGTGTGCCATAAACTGATGTAATCATACAATCATATATTGGTTGTTTTACAGATGGACCTGAAAGTAAAGATGACATTCACCGAGCAAAGGTTAGTATGCTCTTGATATCCTTGATGACTTGATGTCCTCTTCTTTGCTGTGGCATGTTGGGGGGGGGGGGGTAACACCAACACAAGGGATGCCAACAAACTCAACAGGCTGGTGAGGAAGGCTAGCTCTGTGGTTGGATCTGAACTGGACGATCTGGAGGTGATGGCAGAGGGCAGGATGAGGAGGATGAAGCTAGTCAAGATGAGGAGCACCTTCAGTCATAGACTCATCCCCCCTCAGCACAACAAAAAGCGCCTGGGTCAGTCCTTCATGCTGGTAGCCATCAGGCTCCACAACCAAGGCTGACCCCCATATTTAAACATGCACTATCTGCCTTTAAACATGCACTATCTGCAACCATCTTGGACTCTAACCACTGGAACACTTTACACTTACTTTACACTATACATCCTATATACCACTTTATAGACAGCACATATGTACATATTACATTTATTTATTGCACATACTACATTTATTTATTGACGGACTGCACACACTATGTTCACCCATTCACTCTGTATCTTTTATATCTCTATTATTGTTTTCATAATTTTTGTATACCTTTACCTCTCCTGTGTTTCACTCTGTTTGCTGATGTTTGCTGATGTTGTTGCTTTGACACCTGAATTTCCCTCCGAGGATTAATAAATGTATCTTTAAATATCTTATCTTATCTTATATTAGCCACAGTGTCATATAAGGCTACATGTTTGTTATTGTTGACCCCTTTTCCTTCTTGACATGTTTGCTTAACAGACTGAAGGCAAAGAGCTGACCAAAGAGGAGAAGCAACGGATGAGGAAAGACAAGAAACAGCAGAAGAAGAACAAAGAGAAAAAAGATGAACAGGCTCCACAGGAAAGCGAAAAGAAGAAGAAGAAAGAAGAGAAGCCTGTCAGTTCCCAGCCTCCAACACAAACCTCACAGAAAGGTGGATGGCACCAATCATTGTTGTTTCTAACTGTGATGCATGACTGTAATGAATCTTTACCCTGACCCCGCTGTGTCTCCCTCGACTCCTTCAGCAGTGCCCGCTCCTGCACCGGTTCCTGTGCCTGCCTCAGAAACTCAGCCACCTAAGAGTAAAGCAGACTTGAAAGCTGAGAGGAGAGCTCGGCAAGAGGCTGAGAGGGCCTCCAAGGGCAAGAAGGGAGACGTGGGACAGCCGGCCGCCACAAGCAAACCTAAAGCACCGCCTAGTGAGCTGCAGCCAGGTACTGTAGTAGCCATAGGCATAATTTGAACTTTAAGGTTGGTAAAATCTAGAGGGAATGTAATATGTAGCTACAACGCAGAGAGGTCTAATGCATTGGGATGTGCCCCGTAGCCTACATATTACACCCTCCAAACAGAATGCGACGCGAGCAGGCGGCAGTGACAAAATCAGTTTGATTGCATTGTTTTCTATTGGAATATCCTCACTGGCTGCGAGCGTCAAAGCGCTGCACAGCAGGTTGTTTTGAGCTGATCTTTTGTCAGATGCCCTGTTTCTATTTATTCCTGTCGCTCGCTTTGAAAGCGTCGCAACGGACGAGGAACGGCTGATTCATGAAGTTGAAATGAGAGGTTATCTGATACGATATCTCCTCATTTCATTACAAACTCCTAAATAAGGTGACAGCTGGCTGGAAGGAGATCAGCGGGAGATCGCCTCAACATTTACTTAGGCTACTGTTGGCTGTATTGTATGTCATTTTCAGTAAATATCGCAGTATAAAACCTGTTTTCTGTTTTAAAAACACAAACATCTGAAGACAGCAAGTACTACTCACCCATCTTTTAAGTTGTTACGTCTCTAGACTGATCTGGACCGTACAGCTGATAGGTATTCGGTTTGTTTACATGGCATAACAAAAGTGCATATTTAACAGAGAGTGTCCGATGTTATTAGGCTATAAGTAAATAAAAATATCATAAATTTATCTTCTTATCTTGATGGTTTCTTATTCTGTCAATAAAAAGACACAACAAGGTTGATATTATTCAATATACAATAAATTATTAGTTCTACATTATTATAAAAAATATAGATGTATAGGGGGTTCAGTGAGCCCCCTGAACCAACGCAAACTGCGCGTGTGGTAGTAGCCCAGGAGGTCAGCATAAGTAGTGGCATTCTGAAATTTACACATTATACTGTGGAGAAAGTCACACTTTTTTTGTGTTTCCAGTGGTGAAGAGGCTCCCAGAACATGTCCAAGTGGACAACCCGGACGTTTTAAAGAAACTGGCGAAGAAATTGGAAAGACAGCAGGTTAGCTACTTAACGTGTCATCTCTTAACACCTTGAATCATGAAAGCATGCTTTGTGTGATTCAGAACAGCTTGCCTTGGCATAATGATGAGCATACACTGCCAGTCACATGTTTTAGGAGCACAATAACTACTGTATTGTTAATATTTTGAAATGAGAAAAAAAGGAAGAACAGACTAAATGAATCAAGGCATGATGATGACTCTTACCAATCTCATTGGAACTAACACTAATTAGGAATTACCTGGATTTTGGTTGTTTAATCAGACACCTGTTGCAAATAACATACTATATAATGTGTTTTGTTTACTATATAATATGCAAGAGCAGCATATTTCTCTGGCCTGATCAACAATAACAAGCATAACCTTAGGTTTCTATTTAAAGAGGACTTATTATGATTATTTTTAAGTGCATACTTGTATTTTTGGTTGCTATTAAAACATGTTTACACGCTTTACTGTTCAAAAAACACTTTATTTTTCTCATACCGGCTGTGTTGCAGCACCTCTTTTCAGCCTCTGTCTGAAACGCTTTGGCTAAGGTCCAAATCGTATATATATATATATATATATATATATATACTGCCCTTAAAAGGTGCGTACTGTTGCATGCAGTGTGCATACAATTTGGACATACTGCTTCTTCATAACATTGCGCCTTGAACTTCGACCCTCTTGCTCATATATTCTTTGCGCAGAGAATTGTGGGTCAGAATAGCCAGAAAACATGCTGGCTTGCATACTGCAAAATGCAACCAGATGTAGTAGGACATCCTGGTATTTTTGCCATACTGCATTTGACATACTATGTATTGGGACATACTAAATCTTTTTCTGGAATACTAAATAAATAGTATGATGGTATGGGAACGCACAGTAAGTTTGAGCTCCTGTCCTTTGTTGACAAGATCAACGGTCTCAGATCAAATTTCAGCCTTAGACTTTATCACTCTGATCGACCAACAGTCCTAAAATACAGAGTGTTAAAAAAAATGGCAGTGTGTGTTAATCATGTTTTGTCTCTCATTGCAACCTCACATAACCATGAGTCATAACCGCATGTGATCATACCTAATATTTCTTTCAGACACCAGGGTGCAATGCTGCTGCAAATGTAAAGGTTTGACTTTCTTGAATGTAAACGTGTGCCATTGACATTTGTCTAGTTTTGTTTGCTAACCTGTAATTGTTATCGTACTCCAGCACCAATCAGTAAATGAAAAGTTAAGGATGCAAACTTACTATTCGGTCCATTGAGACAGAAGTGTGTTCGTTTGAGATGTTGGTAACGTGTTAATTGTATCTTTTTGTTCTTTGTGTGTTTACCTACAACGCCGAGCTGTTTGCTGTGCAGATTTATTGTTACACTCCCTTCTGCTCTGTTTGGAGAGTTTGGAGAGTATTTACAGCAAAATCATACGTAATAAAAAATGTGATTTTCTGTGTTGCCAAAGTTAAACATGAACACATCTCTGTAAATTTTATTTAAGAGAAGCCTTTCATTAGTAATATGAATCTGGCTCTATAGCAACCGTTGTTTCTCCCTGTGGTCCATTGAATTTTACTTATGATTTTTTTGTCTAATCTGCTTCATTTCAGATCCCACTCCGGTCGGACTACGGCTACAAAGTCAGCCTGTTTTCTCATCTCCACCAGTACAGTCGCAAAGCCCCTCTAACACAGCAACTCAGGTAAACTGACAATATACCATATACTGTAGTACAGTAGGTCGTTTTGGTGTTGTCTGAGAAGAGTTAAGCCCCATTTCCACCGCAGGAACTTTCCCCCAGAACTAAGAACCTTTTGAGGAACTCATTGCATTTCCACCGCAGGGAATTTAGGACCATTTTAGGATGAGTGGAGAACATTTTTCTTTGTTTGATAACATTAACATTAAAGTTAGGCTCTGCTGTCGGCCTCCCTGACTCAGAGAGAGTTTCCAGGGACTAAAAGTCCCGGGAACCTTTGGTGGAAACCCAGCTTTAGATTTATGTAGTGCTAATGATATATCTTTTAAGATAACCTTAAATCTGCCTTATTGTTATTGACTGTTATTGTCTTTTGCAGCATTCCCTCTACAGTGATTCATCCTGCTATTGTTCGCCTGGGTCTCCAGTATTCACAGGGCATTGTGGCCGGATCCAACGCTCGCTCTGTCGCCCTGCTGCATGCCTTCAAACAGGTACAGAGAGCACACTTGCTGCTTTACCATCCAATTCTCCTTCCTCTCCAGTATTTAGAGCAACACAGCAACACAAAAGCTTTGTTTGGTTGTGTTTGCAATCTAGTACAATGAAAGTGCAGGATGTAGACACACTCATAGCTTTAAATGTTGCAGCAATGTTGCTGTTACTGGTTCGTACTCCTTCAGCTGCTCCTTCAGTTCATACAAAGTTAAGACAGAAAAACAGTCCAGTTTCCAGCTTTTCAAGCAGTGCAGTTTAGCTCCCTGCTGTCCTGAAATCCTGAAATTGCATTCTCTAATGTGATGTTAACATACTTTTTTTTCTTTATTGTGGATAGATTTAAAGTAAACAAACTAAAAAGTAATGTTTTTTTCCCGCTTCAGGTAATAAGGGACTATACTACGCCCCCAAATGAGGAGCTATCTAGAGACTTGGTCAACAAGCTGAAACCTTATATCAGGTACAACAAATTGTTTAAATTTTAGTCATGTATCATCACTCCTTTGGTTTTACTAAATCAGCAAAAGTTTTAATACTAACTGTAGTCCTAATTTGTCAATTTTACAGTTTAACTAACACATGAAATTGTTCCTTTTTGTCTAATTTTTCTTGCAGTTTTTTGAATCAATGTCGCCCTCTGTCAGCCAGCATGGGTAATGCAATCAAATACATCAAGAAAGAGATCTCCAATATTCCTAGTCAATGCAAAGAAGAAGAGGTTATTGTCACACTTGCTTTTCTCACAATTTAGCCACAGATCATAAACTTAACGTGTTGTATATTCCATAAATTCGATGTTACTGATTTACAGTTTCCCTCTCTTCCCCCTCATGCATCCTCTGTTTCTCTGTTTAGGCAAAGAGACATCTGCTGAGCTGTATCGAGTGCTACATTAATGAGAAGATCGTCCTTGCTGCTAAAGCTATTGCCAAGTACTCCATAGAAAAGATCAGTGATGGGGATGTCATCCTAGTTTATGGATGGTAAGCCTCTTAAAGCTGACAAGCAAGGGGGAAAAATTATGTTTAAATGTCATAACTGTGTGTGTTTTTTAGTTTCAGCCGTAGAATCTGCAGTTCCCTGTTACTAGGCATTGCTTAATTATTTGTCATGCAAAAGAAATGCAACACTAAGCCCTAAAACTTTTAAACCTCTCTTAACACTTTCTCTTCCCTTTTCTTGTCTCGCCCATTAAACTGACACTTTCCTTCCACATTCTCCTCTAACATTTCCACCCTCTCTGCTCAGCTCGTCGCTGGTCAACCACATCCTGTGCGAGGCCTTTGAGAAAAACAGGAAGTTCCGTGTGATCGTGGTGGACAGCAGGCCTCGACTGGAGGGCCGGGAGGCCCTGAGGTGCCTCGTCCAGAGAGGCATCAGCTGCACCTACGTCCTTATCTCGGCTGTCTCCTACATTCTTCCAGAGGTACATGCTAACCTTAGTAGATAGAGCAAGGCATATATATTTACCCAAGGAGTAGCCATGTGAAATTTTGTTGATTTAAAAATCATGTTTATGTCTTTATGATGCCTTGAAATTGGACCTCCGTAGGTATCTAAGGTGTTCCTCGGTGCTCACGCCCTGCTGGCCAACGGTTATGTCATGTCTCGCGTGGGGACGTCGCAGATAGCTCTGGTGGCCAAAGCCTTTAACGTGCCTGTGCTGGTGTGTTGTGAGACCTACAAGTTTTGTGAGAGGGTGCAGACGGATTCCTTCGTGTCCAATGAACTAGGTACGGAAAGAATAGTCAGTGGCTTGTTGAATTGTTACTAGGGCTGTCACTCAATTGAAATATTTAATCACATGATTGTCCATGATTAATCGCAAATTAAGCACCTTTTTTATCGTTCAAAATGTACCGTGAGCAAAATGAATTTATGTTAACGCGTTAACTTTGACAACCCTAATTGTTACATAAATGTGTCACTTCAGATGCTGCTTTTGCTCAATTTTACCTCTGCATTAATATAAATTCCTTCCAAACATTATATTAAACTAGATTATTTATCTTCACCTGTGCGTTCCAGATGACCCCGATGACCTCATCGTGACCCGTAAAGGGAAGACCCAGCTCGAGCACTGGCAGGAAGTGAAGTCACTCGGCCTGCTTAACCTGGTGTATGACGTGACGCCGCCTGATTTCGTGGACTTAGTCATCACAGATCTGGGAATGATCCCGTGCACCTCGGTCCCGGTGGTGCTGCGAGTCAAAAACGTGGACCAGTGAACGACCTCCAGCTCAGAGGCGGTTTCTCTGTGTTTTCGATTGGGGGAAGTTTGCGAGCTCGAATGCTCGCACACAACACAAAATATCGTGCTTTGAGCATGCAATAAATATATATCTGAAATGGCATACGCTTTTTAAACAGAGTCCATGTGTGTTTTTATGGTAGGATTGGATAATTACAGAGATTTGTTTCCCTGGGGGTAAGGAGGTCTTTTTTAATATTGGGTATAGGCAAGAAGTTTTATTAGATCCATGTTGTGACTCTTGCTTTACAACAGAACATTTAATTACCAGTATTTAGAGCAGAACAATTCCGCTGTGGTTCACAACACACACTCGTTGTCAACCACAGCATGCAATTTTAAACCAGCCAGAAATGGTTCCCTAATTACAGTTGGAGCTGCAGTATCTCTGAAGAACTCATGCGAGCCATAAAATTCCTCTGACTAGTTTTTAATGACCTGATCAATGGAACCGGATAAAGAAGAGCGAGATATAAACCAGGTCGTAAAATATTTTTTGGGATAGGATCTCAGCTTGTTTATGTCCACAAAGTCAACACGTGATGCTCACGTGCTTCTAATCTCATATTGGCACATGTTTTAATCTTGAATTCGGGTGGGAAACATTTTATCCACAGCTAAAACGTTTTTCCCCTTTACAGTAGACGTTTATTAGTTAATGCAATAGTTGATATTCAGTTCAGTGCTTAATTTAATGGTGGTAATTCAAGTAAAGCAATATATTTGTTTTTAATATTTTATTAGAACCCTGAATCTCATCAAAATTACTCGCCCATCAACATCAAGACATTTTCCACATGTGACTGATGAACACATTTTAACTCACCAGTAGGCACACAACATTTTGAGTCTTGTTTCAATGGAGTCGAAACATACAAGATTTGGCATAAAAGCAGCAACTTAATAACAAACTGTAGTACTTAAACCCAATGTCTCACCTTTTTAATATAACTTTATACAGAAAAACTTAAAATTCTGATGGTTCACATCATGATTCATAGACTGAACCTGACTTGGCTTTTGCTCTGAGTGAAGTACATGTTCAACATGCAGTAAACAAACTGCTAAATTCTACAAATTTCCTCAAATGTGCCTAAGGACATGTAGTTCCATCGTGTAAACTCACACACATTCAGTGCATGTTTGGCACAGATAACAGCGAGCAAGAATCTGTCATTAATATCTTGTGTCAATTAACTACATTTAAAAATAGAATTAAAGTGGTATTATTGGCAAACATTTAAAACTTGGAACAACATGTTGGAATTAAATTTCTCTCTAAAATTGCACTGATGATGCAGTAAAAAAAAAATGCCAGTTTTTAAAACCCAGATAAATATGTACCCAGATAAAATAAAGTAAAATAAAACACCATGTTTAAAAGAAGCCTGGGGGTCAACTCAGACTTTGTGTCAGCATTTTCCCTTTCAGTTTCAGCTCAGTAGATCATTGCAGATAAAGAAGTCGACCGCAGTTCAGCAGCCTCAGAGTGACTTGGCCTTACGTCTCTGGGTGACCCACAGCAGGACAGCGATCACAACCGTAAACGCTCCGAGAGGCCCAAACACCTGGAGTATCGGGAACTCCCCCTATTGACAATGAAAATAAACACAAAAATGTAAAATAATCAAAAGATTCACATGTTAAACTTAGTGATGAAGAAGAACTGACCTCTCGAAGACACTTGTATCCATGATAGTTGACGGCACAGCTGCACTCGAAGAAGCTGGGGCCGTAGGGGGCGCAGAGGGAGTTCTCCGGGCAGTTCATGGCTGAGGATTATTAATAA
Source organism: Hozukius guyotensis (assembly GCA_916700995.1). NCBI lineage: Eukaryota > Metazoa > Chordata > Actinopteri > Perciformes > Sebastidae > Hozukius > Hozukius guyotensis. The sequence goes on along the minus strand of CAKALU010051888.1, from coordinate 508 downwards.
TAATTATGAGATGAACAGTTGTCATGTATTACCAGAGAGGCTTTTTAGATCTTATGAGTATCAGATGGGAACTTACACAGCTGTCCAGTCTGGTTGCACATATCTTTCTGGCCTTCACAAAGACGATTTCCCTGTTTGACCTCCACCTTTTCCCAAGAAGTGTTGCCCCCTGGACAAACCATGTCTTGTGGCAAAATCCTGTAGACACACAGAAATAGAGTTACAAAGACATAACAATTTATACTCATGAGCAGCTGTCATAGCTCAGTTTTTGTAACGGAATACTTACAAGTAATTTAAGTCAGTAAATCCTTGAAACGCTGTGTCACTGATGTTGACAATGGGATTGAGTGAGAGGTCTCTGCAAAGCAAAAGATTATAAAGTAAAAAAGGGCAAAGACAAATGGCTCCATATAGATACTAATCCTTATATTGGAAGTGCTCTAAACAAGTAAGTACTTAATCTGATTTAGCTCTATTTCTTTCTCTACAGAGTAGTTGAAGAGTT